>JAASFN010000377.1:0-22174 GCA_023333795.1 Globisporangium rhizosaccharum | reverse complement strand
GGCGAAGTGATGGGCATGGTCGGCATTGGCCAGGACATCACAGACCGCATTGCGCAAGAGCAAGAGTACACGCGTCTCATTGACACGGCGAACGCGCCGATCTTCGGTGTCGACTCGAACGGCTGCGTGAACATCTGGAACCGCAAGGCCGCCGACATTACACAGTACACGAACGCAGATGTGCTCGGTGAAGACTTGGTCGAGAAGTTCATCTCAGAGGAGTACCGTGCACCTGTGCGCAGCGTGCTGGAGAAGGCGTTTGAAGGCGTCGAGACGGCGAACTTTGAGTTCCCGCTGATCACGAAAAGCGGTCGCCGTGTCGAGATCTTGCTGAACGCCACGCCCAAGTTTGATCAGCAGGGCAAGATCGTCGGTGTCGTCGGCATTGGCCAGGACATCACAGACCGCATTGCGCAAGAACAGGAGTACAGTCGCTTGATCGACACGGCGAACGCGCCGATCTTTGGCGTAGATGCGAACATGTGCGTGAACATCTGGAACAAGAAGGCGGCGCAGATCACGAGCTACTCGATCAGCGAAGTGATGGGTGAAAACCTCGTCGAGACGTTTATCTCGCCCGAGTACCGCCCGATCGTTGCTGAAGTGCTCTCGAAGGCGCTCCAAGGCATCCAGACTGCAAACTTTGAGTTCCCACTCATCACGCGACCCGGCACGCGCATCGAGATCTTGCTCAATGCGACGCCGCGCAACGACTCGAATGGCAACATTGTCGGCGTCGTGGGCATTGGTCAAGACATCACGGACCGCATTGCACAAGAGCAAGAGTACTTCCGGCTGATCGACACGGCGAATGCGCCGATCTTTGGCGTCGACACGAACGGCTGCATCAACGAGTGGAACCAGAAGATCGTCGAGATCACAGGGTACAAGCGCGACGACGTGCTCGGACTGTCGCTCGTGAAAGCATTCATCATTCCAGAGAGCCGTCAGCAAGTGCGGCAGCAGCTCAACCAAGCGCTCATTGGCATTGACGTCGGCGAGATGGAGCTCCCGATGCTGACGAAGCGCGGGACGTTCTTGCTCCTGCTCGTGAACGCGTCGAGTAAGAAGGACATGCATGGCAACATCCGCGGCGTCATTGGTGTCGGTCAGGACTACACGGCGCGGAAGCACATGGAGCAAGCGAAAGTGAACTTCCTGGCGTCGTTCAGCCACGAACTGCGCACGCCACTGAACGGCGTCCTTGGGATGCTCGAGCTGCTGAAAGAGCAAAAGCTCGACTCGCAGCCTGAGCGGTATGTCCACATGGCGTACGTCTCGGGCTCGCTCCTTCTCAACTTGATCAACGACATCCTCGATCTGTCGAAGATCGAAGCCGGGCATCTCGAGATTTCTGCTGCGCCGTTCCAGATGCACGAGCTCCTCGACTACTCGATCGAGATCTTCAAGTTCAAAGCGCGCGAGCGAGGGCTGAAGCTCGAGATCAAGTGCGACGAGCAAGTGCCCAAGGTCGCGATCGGCGACGTCGTGCGACTGCGTCAAGTGCTGCTCAACTTGCTCTCGAACGCGATCAAGTTTACAAACACGGGCGGGATCACAGTCACGTGCAGCGTCGTGCATGCGCCGGATCTGCCCAAGACGTTCAAGCGCCTGCTGTTCCAAGTGATTGACACGGGCATTGGCATGGACGCAGAAGAGAAGTCGCGGCTCTTCTCGCTCTTTACGAAGCTCGAGCGCACGCGGCAGAACAACCCAACAGGCTCAGGTCTCGGGCTCGCGATCTGCAAGCAGCTCGCAGAGCTCATGGACGGCTCGATCGACGTCGACAGTGAGCTCGGTGTCGGCAGCAATTTCTTCTTCACTGTCGTCGTTCGGCTCTTGGACGAAGATGGCGACCCGCAGAGTCTGCTCTATGCCTCGGACGACTACCTCGTTGATGGTGGAGCTGGTATGCTCAGTGTCGACGGCAGTGGTGCGAACGTTGCGTCGAACGAGAGCATTGGGAGCTTGACGCTGAACGGTCCCGGCGTGCTGCCGCCGCCGATTGTGATCCCAAAGCAAGCGCGGATCCTCGTCGTCGAAGACAATGACTTCAACTGGGAGGTCGTGAAGAGCTTCCTCCAAGAAGACGACCACTTGCTCCAGTGGGAAGTAAATGGCCACGAAGCCGTGAACGCCTACATTGACCACCACTTGGACTTTGACCTCGTGTTCATGGACTGCGAGATGCCAGTGATGGACGGCTACACTGCAACAGCGATGATCCGGCAGTACGAAGCTGAGAACCAGCTCCCACGCATCCCGATCTTGGGTTTAACGGCGTTTGCCATGAGCGGCGACCGGCAAAAGTGCTTGGAAGCCGGCATGGACGAGTTCATGGTGAAGCCAATCTCGAAAGCGAGTCTGCTGCAAGCGATCCGGCAGTGGCTGCGGATCCGGTTCTTGCGCCAGAAGAGCGCGATGGAGTCGACGTCGTCGGGTTCGCGCGAGAATACACCGCGATCTGGGACACCAACTGGTACAGCCGGCGTGCTCAACCGAACAGCGTTGGTCCCAAACGCGGCGCCGCCGTCGAACCCGTTCGTTGCACCGACGCCGCGGAACTCGTTTGACAGTGCTGTGAACGACGACTTGGAGCCCGCGCCGTCGCGTCTCGCACCGGCGTCGCGCCACATGCAGCAGCTTGATCTCGCGCGCGCGATCTCGAACTTGGAGCTCGACGATCCAATGGCCATTGGCCGTCAAGGTGGCCGCGCGTTCCGCACCGCGCCACCGAGCACATCAATCTTCAGCTTAGGCTCTGGCTCGCTCTTTGGTACGAGCAGCCGGTCTGCGAGCAACGGTCTCCTGAACTTCCAGCGCGACGCTGGCGGCTCGATTGTCGACATCCCGGACTGGAAGCAGCTCTCAAAGACGTCAACGACGCTGCCGTACAAGAAAGAGCCGCTGTTTCCAAACGCGTCGCCGAGCGACACTGTCCAGCATCGCGCATCGTTCCCAAAGAACCCGACGCTGTGGAGCCACCCACCGTTCAAGATGGATCCGCAGCTGAGTCCGCTCTCGCTCGCAACGAGTCAAGTCGCGTCGTCTGCAGACGGCACGTTCGAGAAAGAAGAGACCTCGGTGATCGACATTGCCGGGCTGCTCGAGCCGCCGCCGAGCACGAGCGACGCTCCAGCGCCAACGTTCCCGCCTGGACTGCGTCAGACGCAGACTGAAGGCGACATTACGTCATCGTCGATGATTGACCCGCTCGCGATCTCGATCCCCGAAGGCGACCCAGTGAACTACTCGCTCGGTGTCGAGCAGTGTGGTGGCCGTGAAGAGCTGTTCCTGTCGCTGCTCGAGAAGTTTGCGCTCGGGTGCGACGACGCCATGACGCGCATGCAGAGCGCGTACGATCAGAACGACATTGTGCTCACGCGGCGCGAGGCGCACACGATGAAAGGGTCGTCTGCGTACGCTGCGGCACTGCGCGTATCGAAAGCTGCGTACCGCGTGCAAGCCGCGTGCGACCGGCTGCTCGTGAGTCAAGGCGGCGTGGACGCGTTCAGTCCCGACGCGCCGATTCTCGATCTGCAAGCAAAGGAACTCGTGGACGAGTCGATCGCACTGCTGCGCAAGGAGCACAAGCTCCTGGCTGGGTACTTGCGACGGAACTTTGTCTTTCGCGGCGCGCAGCCGCCTGGGAGCACGTCGCGCCAGAACAGTGGCGTTGGCGGAGATCACCAAGAGCGCGGCGCAGCGCCGTGTGTGATCATGTGAGAGCTGTCAGTGGCTCCTTGCATGTGGTGCATATGCACATTGCTTCATGGTTTGCAAAAGACTATTATCATCATCATCATCATCATCATTGTCCTAGCTAGCGTACACATACTCTCTCCTACACATGTGCTTGTGCTTGAGCGAGTGGTGGTGTGGTTGCTGGCAAAGTACAAGTAGGTAGGCAAGGATCAGAGGACACCGAGTGTGAAGTTTCGATGCGACTCAAGCGTGTCATCGCGAGCGTTTGACAACACACAGCCAAGTCCTCACTGAAAGAAGACCTAACAACGATCTCCATGGCAGCCATCTTGGACTTGCAAACTTGCAACTCGCCATGCGCTTGCCAAGTGTGCTCGATCCGTGTTGTTGTCCTGAGGACAAGCAAGACTCGTAGCAAGCCTCGAAGCAAGTCAAGACACCTTTACGGCTTGAACTGACTCGCCAAATACAAATAGATCGAGTACTGGGAGCATACAAACTGCGAGTCTTTTTTGCGCACTTGAACATTGTATACAGCTGGAATTTTTACCCACACGCCGAAAGACCAGAACTGCGGTCTGGACCGAGAACACACACACACTCGACGAGAAGCGCTCGTGAGCAGCGCCGCCGCCGCCGATCGATACACTCGTTCACACGCACACGCTCGTACACACACATTACTGCGCGACGTCTGCGCTCGCTCTCTACGGTCGTCTCGCTACCGTCTCTGCTGCTGCTGCTTTATCTGCATCCCAGCAACACATTACATCACACACACGCACGCGCACATCGAGACAGAGACAGACATGCCTGCGACTGCTGTCCCGATGACGATGCTGTCACCACCGCTGCAACAACAAAGCGACCAGCTCGCGCTTGAAGACGTCGTGCGCGACGCGCACATGCACTCGATCTTCCTCCAGTACCTCTCGTCACACGACAAGAAAGGCTTTGCCCGCCTGCTCTTCCTGTACGTCTGATGGACCGATAGAGCTCTACCACGACTCTGTGTTTTCTGTATCTCGACATGCACAGCCACGTCTAACAGCGCTTGTCTGCATCTCTCTGTATCGGACTTCGCAGTGTGAGCGTCGACGAGTTCAAGAAGCTCCTTGGCGCAAACGACAGCGAGCGCGCGCTTCGACGCACGTCCCACAACAACAGCAGCCGCGAGCCGACCGAGTTCATGGCCAGCAGCTACAATGACGCGCTGGACGGTGACAATGACGATGACGACGACGACGACGCGAGTGCTCAGCGCCGACGCAACTACCGGCAGATCTACGCGAGCAAGATCATCACCAAGTTCATGAGCAAGGACTCGTTCCTGGACATTGCGAGTGAGAACCTCAAGATCCTCAACAAGTCGGTCTGGAGCTTTGGGAGCTTCCTCCGCCATGACCTCACGATGTGCGCTGGCTTGTCGTCAAAAGTCGACCTCTTCCTCGATGCTGAGATCGCCGTGAAGAAAGCGCTACAGCCGAGTTTTGAGCGCTTTGCGCGCACGAAAGAGTGCGCCGAGCTCGTGCGCAGCGCACGCCTTACGTACGCACTCGTTGGCGATGACGCTGCTGCAACTGCAGCTGATGCTGCGACGTCGAGTGCGTCCGATACAACGACAGCAGACGATGCAACCGGGCACGCGCTGGTGTCGTCAGGTCCGCCGTCAGTGTCCAAGGCGTCGTCGTACTTGACGATCGAGCGTGTGCTCGGGAACCGCCGCCTCTGCAGCGTCTTCTGGGTCTTTCTCTTCAAAGAGCGCACACACGAGCAGCTGAGTCTCTGGATGGACCTGCGCGACCACTTGCTCCCGCTCCTGCACGCGTTCATCGCAGCAGCAAACGCCGACATTGCGCACGACGACGACGCTGTTGACGACGCTGCGGCCGAGAACGAGCAGCAGCAGCAGCAGCAGCACGCTGGCGAGCTCATTGAGCAGATCCTCACAGTCGGCGGCCGCATCTCGGCCAAGTACTTGGCAGTCGATGCAAGCACTTGCGTGACGTTTGTCGGTGAGACTGAGCGCGAGCTCTTGGCGGACTACGAGCGCCGCGTCGCGAGTTGCATGGACGCTGGGACGTTCTCGCTCGCAGACGCCGAAGTGATGCTCTGCACGGTCGAGCGCATTGCGTCTGTGATCGAAGACAACTTGAAAGTGAACCACTTTGTGCGGTTCATGGGGAGCGAGTCGTTCAAGTCGCTCGTGTCGTGCTACCAGAGCCGACTGCTGAGTCCATCCGGGTCGCTGCTCCGACCCGACGGCACCGAGTCGCCAGAAGACGCGACTGCGATCGACAGCACGAGCAGCTCGTCCGACTCGAGCATGACGACGCTCCAAGAGCTCTTCCACTGCATGAACGTGCCGTCACACCAGCCGCAGCGGCTCCGGAGCAAGACGTTTACGCTCCGGGACTTGCTCCAGAGCCAGATCCGCGGCGAGTCACCGAGCAAGTCGCTCGTGAGCTCCGTCATTAGCTTCCGTCTCGACGTGAGCGACAAGACGAACCCGCACATTGAGAAGAACGTGCTCCATACGCTCGCGACGCACGACGTTGACATGCAGCACCACCACGCGATCCCAGACCACGTCGAAGCGTTCTTTTGCCCCGGTGGCGCTGAAGTCATTCGCGCGACGACGTGTCCAGCGCCCAAGCTCTTCCACATGACGATTGGGAACTCGGAGAAAGCGTTCTATGGCGCGTGCTTGACGCGGTACGTCGCGCAGTCGGACGACTCGCAGCTCGGACCGCTCGAGCTCGTGCTGCGTGAGACCGATGGGCTCGAAGTGTACGTCCCCGTAGGGCTGTGTCTCATCAGTCGGTACCCGATCCTAGACACGCTCAAGCAGCGGCTGAACGACTTGCACGTCGGCATGCGCTCGGACGCGTCGTACTTTAGCGACCCCGCGTGGGTCCCAGCACCTGCTGAGATGGCCGAGCTCTTGGCGCCGTTTGACTTCACGACAGTCGCATCGAACGGCGCGAGCTCGGTCGCGGCGCTCCCGAGTCTCACGACGTACGTGGACTTTTCGATGGAAGAGCTCTTCAATTGTCTGTCGGTCGAGAACGTCGTCGCGCTCGTGACGTGCATGCTCCTGGAGCGCCAAGTCGTGCTCGTGAGCTCGCGGTACTCGGTGCTCACGTGCGTGGGCGAGACGCTCAAGAGCTTGATCGCGCCGCTCGTGTGGAGCCACGTCTTTGCGCCGATCTTGCCCAAGAGCATGCTCGAGTGCCTCCAGTGCCCCACGCCGTACCTCTTTGGCGTCCACGCGAGCTACCGGAGCGAGCTCTTTGAGATGCTCGCGCGCGAAGGCAGCTGCGAGAGCATCGTGATGGTCGACTTGGACGCAAACACGCTCAGTGCGCGCGTCGAGCCGCAGATCCCAGATGCGTTGCGCCTGCCGCTCGTTGCGAGTCTAGAGCAGCTCCTCAAGCCGCGCGTGTACTTTAGCGACTTTGTGCCAATGTGCAGCCCGGTGTCGCCGCAGTCGCGTCGGTTCCCCGAGCGCCGCGTGCGCCAGTGCTTCCAGCACACGATCGCACAGATCCTCGGTCGGCTCGAGGACTTTCGTTTCGTGCTCTCGGACGACTTCGACTACGTCGTTGTGTTTGATCGCGTGGCGTTCCTGCGGCTGCTGCCTGCGAGTGAGCAGGCGTTCTACCGCGCATTCCTCGAGACGCAGGTCTTCTCGCACGAGATTGCGTCCGTTGCATGAGCGAGCGAGCGAGTGTGTTAGGTAGGAGACGACAGTGGGAGCAGAGGCTCGAGTGGCGAGTGTGTTAGGTAGGAGACAACAGTGGCAGCAGAGACTCGAGTGGCGAGGTCTCGGCTGCGCTTCCAGCAAGTGGCGATGCGCACGAGGAGGAGCAGATATTTAAAGAAAACGTGTGCGCAATGGCTCTGTGACGACGACTGCATGCGTCTGAGGTGAAGGTAGAGAGATGTCATGTATGTGGAGCTGCTGCAAACGACTGAGGACATGTGTGCGCCACTCGTTTTTGGCTCAGATGCGTCGCGTCACATGATGAACATGTACCCATTTCCGGATGGCATAAGACGCGTCCTTTCTTAGAAAGGGATCGCGCGTGGAGAGCGTCTCCGCCCGATCGCTCGCTTCTCATCCTCCGCCTCACGCCAAAGCGCGTTTCAGAGTGCGCACACACAAGAGCCTTGCGCACAAGCAGCCTCACGAGCACAACTTCAGTCTGCGCCGTCGCAATGGCATCGAAAGCAGCGCCGTCACGAGCTCTCCACGACAGCAGCAGCAGCCATGACGATGTGCAGCACGGCCACGACGCAGCGCAGTGTCCGCACATCATGCACCTGTCGTTTGCGACTGATCTGCTCTTTGACATCGAGAGCGTGCGCGCAAACTGTAGTCACGGACTCACAGCGCAGCACCAGCTCGTGACGATGCTCAAGAGCCGCGTGGCGCTCGAGAAGCAGTACGCGAGTGAACTCGCACGCATGGCGCAGCAGACGCAGTTTGAAGAGCTCGAGCGCGGCACTGCACGCGAGGCGCTCGGTCGTCTCAAGGCGCAGTACCTCAACACGAGCGTGCAGCACCGCGCGTTGGCACAGAACCTCGAAGAAGATGTGCTCAAGCCAATCGAGGCGGTGTATGTGCACAACGCACAGAAAGCGCAGCACCTCATCAAGCTCGTACACAGTCTCAAGAAGCAAGCAAAGGTGTGTACGTGTGTGTAGCTGAGTCGATGGCATAGCTCGTGCTCATATGCAGTGCTGACTGCATGTGTGTGGATGATAGGCACACGCCGATGCGTACAACAAAGACTTTGGGACGTTTGAGAAGCAGTTCCGCGAAGCAGCTACTGCCTTTGGTGCTGCGATGGACGCAGGCTTCTCGAGCACTGTGATTGAGCAGCAGTACCACCGCCAGCTCATGCAAGTGCAGACCGAGGAGGACCCGCAGTGGCGCGACGAGCAGCTCTCAGTCATCGATGGACGCACAAAGCAGCGTGGGAGCTCTGCTGCGCTCCAGTCGTCGTTCAACAACAACAGCCAGAAGCTCGTTAACTGGCTGCTCGCGTCCGATCAGCAGCGCAAAGACAACTTGTGCTCGACTGCTGCCGCTGCAATCGAGGTGCGAGCGCGATGCTGGTTCAATTTCTTTATACTCACAGAGCGCTGGGGTGAGCTCACCACTATGCGTATGGTTCGTTGTGCCTGTGCTCTTGTGTGCGGACGACTCTAGGTGACAGAGCTGTCGCGTCGAAAGTGTCAGCGGTCGTGGCGAGCAGTCGAGCAGAGTCGCGTGGACATGTACCGCACACTGCAGTCGGTCATGACCGAGTACCAGGTACGAGCGCTCTTTGTTCAATGCGATAGACTCGCCGCAAGACTACGAATGTGCAGCTCACACTTGCTTCTGGTGCTACAGCAAATCGCTGAGCACCGCATCGCAAACATCGCGACGAACCTCCGCAAGCACGTCGTGTTTGAGTCGTCTGCGCTTGCGAACGAGCAGGTGAGCGCTTGTCCGAGCATCAGCATAATGTGGTGTTGGCTCTGATCCAGCACTCACATATGTTTGGCCGTCGGTTTGGTGTGAATGGCGGCGTGAACACAGTACGACTGGCAGATGATCGCTGGCAAGATCGAGAGCGTGGACGCAGAGAGCGACATTCGCGACTTCATCCTCGCGCATCGTCTCCACGATCTGCCGAGCATGACCGTGAGCGACCTCATCAGCAACCCGCTCGCTGCGTCGATTGCGCTGTCGCCGACGTCCAAGACACTTCGTCCACTGAAGCGCGTGCCAGTCGAGATCGGCGACGTTGCAGTGCGGAAGCTCCCGATCGACCGGGATGGTAACCAGACGTCGCTCGACGAGATCCTCGTCACTCGCACGTGCGGTACAAACATCAACGCAGTCGAGCGAGCGTCATCGCCAGCTGCTTCAGCGAGTACCGACTCACCGCGGTTTGACCGGTTGCGCATCAACTGCAGCGCGACTCCACATGCACTTGCCAGTGCAGCATCTGAGGTCGCTGACGACGCAAGTGGACTTCGTCTCGCGCTCGCTCAAGACGTCGCTCTTGTGATCGCGCGAGCAAACGAGCTCCGAGCAGCGCAGTCCAAGCCACCGCAAGTGCACCATCTTGCGAGTAAGAGCGTGACGCAATCGAAGCACTGCCACACCGAGCCAGAGAACGACGGACCTGAGCCAACTGCGAGTAGCAGCAACATCACCAAGTGCTCGCAGTCGCGCGAGCCGACACTGGTCCAGAGCAACGACACGACTGATGACGACATTGCCAAGTGCACGCGCCAAGAGCTCACACACGCGCCTCGAGCGACTGCTGCAGTGCTTAGTGACCCTGCACTTTGAGACGAGAGAGCTTCTGCTGGACGTTCTAGTTCGTCCATGTGCCGGCGACCTGCAGACGCACGAAGCAGCCAATGCATGTGATCGCGACGCTAGCTGCTCACACTGACACTGTCGAGCGTTTTGACTGGTGAACAAAGCTCGCATCCGTAGCCTCCTCCGCTTTCATCTGTCTGCTTACCATCGCAAGTTGCCTGATGTCCATGCGTGCCATCGTCATGCGTGTCATACAAAGATACTCTTGCGCCATGCGACGTGTGATCGCTCTCCAAAAGTAGCAGCGCAGCTCCCTGAGTCGCTCGAGTCTTCGCCTCGCATGCTCTTGAGCGCTCGACTCTCCAGTCCTTTGCTTCGTTCACAGCGACGACGCGTCTGTGCTTGCGCTAGCACACTAGCACGACTGCAAGCATGGAAGACTACATGCGCGGCATCCTATGCGGCTACTTGAGCGTACAACACGGTGTCAAAGACGACGCGAAGAAGCGACGGATGTTCCTCGTGCTCTCAGACTCGCGACTCGACTACTACGGCGTCGATCCGCGTCCAGCGTTTGAGCAGGACATCGCGGACGCGTACATCTTCACGCCTGCGACGCGTGTGCACTACTACGTCGAGATCAATCCAAAAGCGCCGGCGCACTCGCTCTGCCTCACAGCCGACAAGATGACGCACGTGTTCACGGCCGAGACGGACAAGGAAGCGCAGACCTGGTACAAGCACTTGCACGAGCGCCTTGAAGCGCTGGCGTCCATGGTCACGGGCTCGCTCATGCTCCGAAAGGAGATCTCTGTGCATCAGCAGTTCAAGCGCATGGTGCTCAAGACCAAGTACAAGTGGAAGCGCCGGTACATTGAGCTCGGACGCTCGTCGCTTCGGTTCTGCAAAGACTCGGAGAAGACGACGCGCATGATGAAACAGTTCATGCTCACAGCGCAGAGCTCCGTGAACGAAGAGAGCGTCGAGTTCCACAAACAGCACCGCGTCTTGGCGTCGTATGCGACAGCGATCCAGCCAGATGCCAAGATGCTCAGTCGCTTCAAGAAAGAGATGCGCGACCAGCACTACACTAGCAGCACCACCAACAGCGGTCAGGCGTCTGCAGCACCGCACAAGACGCGCAATGGCGTGACTGCAGCGTTCCCGTTTGTCGTGACAACCGGTCAAGCGCACTTGTACCTCGCTGCTCCGAGCGAGAGCGCGCGCGCAGACTGGATCGTTGCGATCCGCATGCGCATCATCTCGCTCAAGTATCGTCACAAAGGCGGCGCGAGTAGCAAGCTTGGCGACGCAAGTGTGAGTGTTCAGCTCTGCGGCTTCATGGACGTGCAGCTCAAGCCCGGTGGGGACTGGAAGCAGCACTTTGTCGAGCTTGACAACAACATCTTGCGCGTGAAAGGGAGTGAGCGCAAGGTCGGCGCCAAGTTCGAGACGCCGCTGCTGCCGACGTGCCACGCGACACCGACGCTGCTCAAAGCGAATGCGTTCGTGGTGCGGAACCTCGGCAAAGAGGTCGCGCTCGCGCCGAGCTCGATGCGCGAAGCCGAGCGCTGGATGACAACGCTCCTTGGTGCTGGCACGGCAACGAGCGTCACCAAGTACCAAAAGGTCTTTGAAGGCGACATCCGCGCGTTGCTCCAGCACAGTGTTGTGTACTCGCTCGTCGTGCCTGCTGGCGAGTCGGCTGGGCTTGTCGTCGAGCGATACAAGAAGCGCATTGTCGTGCTCAGTCACGAGCCTCCGTTGCTCCAGGATGGTACTCGTACAGCGTCAGGTGCTGCTCTTAGCATCAGAGGAGGCAGTATAAAGAGCACAAGCAGCTGGTTCTCGCGATCGGCACCTGGAGCACAAGCGCAGCGGCGACCAGTCATCCCTCCCGGCAGCGCACTCGTTGCGATCTCGCAGTTTGACATGGCGCACGAGTCGTTCGAGACGATTTGGCACCACGTGCGGCACAAGAAGGGGTACCAGCACCCCATGATACTTACGTTCCGTGTCCCAGCGATGAAACAGGGCGTCGCTGGTGTGCGGCTCCGTGCACGCGACCCATGGACGCTCTGTCGCTGCGTACTCGAAGGCGGCAAGCTCTCGATCACATCGTTGGCTACACCCAGTGCCGACAGCGACGAAGCAAACACTGGCGATCGCCAGTCGTCCAGTCGGATCATTGCCGACTTGCCACTGCGTTACTGCCACGTCGAGCTCGCAAGCGAGCCAGGCTGTGTGAATGGGATCAAAGTCACACTCAGTGGCTCGAGCGCCAGCGCACTGGCGACAACTGTGCTCATGAACGTCGCTGCGGACGCCGACGCGTTCCTCTGGTTCGCACTGCTCCACCTCGAAGCTGCAATCGCACAGGACGACTTTCGGTACCCGCTCTCAGTCGCATCGCTCGTCCACAGCAAGACAAAGAAGGCGATGAAGCGGTCACAGGACGTCCAAGAGGACCAGCGCCGGTGCTTTCGCACGTGCTCAGTCGTGGGCATGCGCATTGACGAGATCGAGCGCATTGCGCTTGAGACCGATCCGCTCACAAGCCTTCGGTCGCACGACGACGACGACCGAGACAGATTTGCTTCTCTCACTACTGAAGACGCCGCGTTGAGCGCCGAGTCTGTCTACACGGCAGTCATCGGACAAACAGCCACGAGTGTGCGACAGCTATCCGAGTCCGAGAGCACGGCGTTCTTCCAGCACTTGGACGCAATTGGGTGCGGGAAGATTCCACCGGCGACGCTCGTGCGCGTAATGGACGAGCTCACGCGGCACATTGCGCAGTCAACGACATCGTTTGACGTACCTGGTACTGACGGATCCGTCAACCTCCAGCCGACAGAGTCGAGTGCGTGCCGTCGCCATGGCAGTAGTGGCCAAGTCCTCGAAGCGTTCTATCGCGCACTGGACGACCGCGCACAGACGAATGCGATCGCGCTCACAGAGTTCCTCGACCTCATGCAGCACGTGCGCGACGCTCGCGTCGTCGAGATCGTCCAGAAAGTCGCGCGCCACGACATCCAGTGCCTCTGAACAACTTTCACATCTTACGTCAGCCATCTTGGCGTCGCTCCACTAGCCGCTCACATTGCCATCGAGTCTGTTCAGTAGACTACTTGACGAACTGACTGACGGAGTCGCTAGCGAACTAGTGTTGCTCCAGTGCGGATGCAATGAACGCGCTCATGTCCTTGAGGTTGTCGAACCAGTCGCTCCAGGCGTCAAGGTCGACTGACAAGTCAGGTTCCTATCCAAACAGACACAACCCGACAGAGATACGCTGAGCGACTCGAGTACCGCACTAGCAGCATAACAGCTGCGAACGTACAGCACACGCACGCACCTCGAGCACATACACGACAGTCGTGCTCTCATCATCATCGCCATCGCCACCGGCTATCTCTTCGACTTCAGCAAACCCGAGTGCCTGGAGACACTCGTAGCCACCGCGGAACTGCCCCAAGTCCTCGACAAAGTGGGCATTGCGCTTTGGGATCCGACGGATCGCTGCATTCTCTGGCGCCGCGCAGATCGCCGAGGCGATCGCGTGGAGCTTTGTCAGTGCCTGCTTCAGTGCGGCTGCTGAGCCTGTGTCCTCGCGCAGCAGTGCGATCGCACGCGCGAGACCGACACGACCGACTGGGAACGCAGCAGCGGCTTGCGCGCGCCGCTCTGCAGCTTCTTGTGCGCGTCGTGCTTCCTCTTGCTGCACTCGTGCACGCTCATCGCGCTTTTGCTGTGCGAGGCGTGCCAACGTTGCGATGCGCTCCTGCTCGCGCGCTTGCTCGAGCGCTTGTCGCGCTTGCGTCTCGGCCTCGATGCGCGCTTGCTCGGCTTCGATTGCTCGCAGTCGCGCAGCTTCTGCTTCTTGCAAGCGCAACTGCTCTTGCTCTTCGCGCTGCTGGCGCTCGAGCGCTTGCTGACGGCGTGCTGCAGCGTACTGCTCGACCTGTGCGACGAGCTCAGACGTCTCGTCGACTGCAGCTTTCACTCCATCGTAGCGCTGCAGCAGCTCCTGCACGCGCGCGAGCATCTTTGGACCAAAGCGCGGCTCGTGCGTGACTGGATCGACCATCGAGCAGCGCGCGCGAAACTTGTCGAGCAGCACATTCGTTGCGCCATTCACAGCATCCTGCAACACGACGCAAACGTGAGACCGCAGTCGCACTTGTGCATTCAACAACACAAGACACATCAGGGCGCGTACCAGCACAGATCGCAGTACAGCTTCAGCGTCTTCGTGCTCCCAGCGCGGCGGTGTCTGCAGCAGCGCGAGCTGCGCTTCGAGCGCTTCGACTGCGGCAGTCGCTTCTCTGAATTCGCTCATCTCTCCGATACAAATACGCTGTCAAAAATGACTCGAAGCGTTTCGAAGTCAGTCACACTATCAGTCACAACCACGTCGCGAGCAGCTCCAACGCGACAACTAGCTCAAGCACACGCGTGCAAGCGCGACGACGACGACACAAGCAAGAGGATGTCGAAGCGCCGTGGGAGCTCGTCGGATGTCGGACAGCGGCAGTCCGTCGCTCCAGGCAACAACAACAACAACCAGCTAAATGCTGAGCTGACAGCTGCGCCACCATCGAGTGTGCGCCGCATCAAGATCATCTCCATGGGCGACTCGGGTGTTGGCAAGAGCTGCGTGATCAAGCGGTTCTGCGAAGAGAAGTTCGTGAGCAAGTACATCTCGACGATCGGGATCGACTACGGCGTCAAGCCGGTCGTTGTCCAAGGCGAAGACGTGCGCGTGAACTTCTGGGACCTCTCTGGACTGCCCGAGTTCCTCGAAGTGCGCAACGAGTTCTACAAAGACACCCAAGGCGGTTTGCTCGTCTTTGACGTGTCGTCACGCAAGAGCTTCGAGGCGCTCGAGAGCTGGCTCCGCGAAGCCGCCAAGTTTGGCGCAGGTAAGTTCCCGTGTGTGCTCTGCGGGAACAAGGTCGACCGCGCACGCGTTGTGTCGGAAGACGACGCACGCGCATACGCTCGCTCCAAGGGCTTTGAGTACTTTGAGACGTCTGCATGCACCGGCGTGAACATCAGCGACGCGTTCCACACGCTCTTTCAGCTCGTGGTCTCGCAGATGGCGAAATAGCGAGCGCACAAGGCAGCACACACGAGCATGCTTTGTAATGATAGAGTGGTCGATTGGGTATGCATACAGAGTGAGAGAGGAGAGAGAGCTATCAGTACAAGTAGATGCTGTACGCTGTCGCGACGCAGAACAAGCTGTCCTGCATGTGCATCGTCCACACGAGAGAGAGAGCAAGCAAGTCAGCGAGAGCTTGTGCTGAGCAACCTGCTGTTGTGCACACAACACAACGGACATTAGAGAATGTCTCGGACGCGTAGCAGTCCGTCTCGGCGTCCCAGAAGCAGCGGCAACCCATTCTACAACGATCAAGAGAGACAGATTGAGATGTTTGTACGTTGACAAGGAGCTCGTCAGATCATGGATGGACACTGCAGGTCGCACCTCACGCCTTCGCCGCGCTGCTCGCCAATCACGACCTGCACGACGTACTTGCACCGCGAGTAGTTGCACTCTGTCGCAGCACAAGCATCTCACTTGCGTCAGCTAAATGCCCTTGAAGACGCCTATCAACAGACAGTAAAGTGGTCGTTGACACAAACCTTTGAGTCGGGCTTTGACAACATCTGCGATTTCCTTCGTGAGCACCGATGCGCGGTCGGACTGGTACGTCGCTTTCTCGAGCTTCTCCTGCAGCACTTCGCTCAGCAGCTGCTTCATTTTGGTCGTCGTTGGTCTAGCAGTACAAGTCGCATCTGTCTGTCAGTAGAGATCGACAGAAGAGTAGGCAAACAATCGATAGACACATACATACAAGACGTACTTGCTCTTGGGGTTGAGACGCAGCGACGCCGCGCTCTCGGGCTTGATTGCAGGCGCAGGCATGGCCAAGCACACACACGTGTCTTGCTGCTCGTCTCGGTCGAGTCGAGGCGAGTCGTCGTGAGAGATCTGGTACGATGACGCGAACGATGGATCGATCGATCGCGAAGAGGTGCGGACTTGAAGCAATGTTCACTTGCGTTATGTATGCAGCACTCGAGCGGATTTGTTTGAGCCATTTTCTGTTTGTGTGGAGGACCACAAACACTGCAACGGCTTGTCGCCGCTTCACCGAGAGGCGCAGAGCACAGAGCAGACGTGAACGAACGCACCCGCCTCTCGACGTGCTCCAAGCGCGTCTCCAGCAGCAGCAACGACGAGCGAATACGTGCACGACGACCGCAGCAGCAGCAGCTGCGCGCTGCCGCAAGCGTGTGGCCGCAGGATGATCCCACCGCGCGACGTCTTGGCAGCAGCAGCGATGCGCAGCATCAAGAACGAGAGCGGTCGACCCGAGTTCACGATCAAAGAGATCGCGACGCGGTTCCTACACTGCGAGCCCGATGCATTGCGCAAGCGCTTGACGAACCTCGAAAAGAGCACGCGCAATAGCAACAATGGCGGTATGCTCGCATTGTCACTGCCAGCGCCAGTGAGCGCGAAGCGACGCGGCCGACCCCAGACAGCAGCAGCTTCAGCGGCGACAGCGTCTGCAGGAGCGTGTGTAGCAGCAGTGGCAGCTATGGCAGCTGGGCTCACAGTCGTCACACTGCCAGACGCCGCTGCTGCGATGGATACGACTGGAGCGATGCTCATGACTGAAGACATCAAAGAGGACATTGCGAGTACAATGACCTGACTGAATGCCATAGACACATATGCACACACGCGTAGTGCTTTGTATGGATCGCTCTCTATCTCTATGTCATTGGCTCTAGAAGTCGGTCACGTCCTGGATCCGCCGGTCGGCAAAGAACTGCGTGCGCTTGTGCGTCTTTGCGGTCTTTGCGCCTGGCGCCTGGAGAAACGACGTGATCGACTGCGTCCCGGTCGGCGCGTTCGCCTTGTCGAGCTCTTTGTCATGCGGCCACTCGACTTTAACGGCCTTTGCAAGGTACGGCTCGACTGTGCCCCAGCTAAAGCGCACGATGTTGGGAAACGCAAAGAGCGGCTCCATGTGGTCGCTCAGCCACGCTTTCGTCCTACAAGAGAGAGCATGTGTCCTACGTCAGTGCACTAGGACGCATGTTGGTAAGAAGGATGGAGCTGATAGTGGACGACGTACTTGGGGTCGCTGGGGTACCCCGAGCCAAAGTCCTTGGCGAGTGCCAGTGCTGGCGCTTCCCACTGCCAGTCCGAGATGATGCGGTCGCGCGTGACTTTGGCTGCGATACTCGCTGCACTCACGACCTAGCGCATGCGCAGGAGCAGCAGCGGAAGTCAGTATACAAACAACTACACTAAAGAGCTAGAGCAAGAGCGTGGGCATACTTTGAAGAGACTGTCGGCCTTCTTCTCAACGCGGAACGCGATCGTGCCATGGAACTGCTTCGTGAGGAATGTCTGGTACCACGTCGGGTCGCCGACAGTGTCCACGTACACGTGCGTCACATTCACGCCTTTGGCTTGTGTCTCGCGGATCATCTGGATCGCTGCGTCGCGCGACATCTCGTTCAAGTTGCTCGTCAAGCGCTGCATCTTGTCCGAGATCTCCTGCGCCGAGATCATGCGCACGATCCATCTGTGCGACACACATGCATGCGCTCAGCTACTGTGTCGTACAACTTCAGAGGCGCGCATGCACATATGCACGTACCCGAGCTGATCGTTTGCTTTCATCTTCTCAAAGAGCTGCTCTCGGCTCTCGGCCGAGAGCGCCTTCGAGTCGTCAAACCCGAGCGCACTCATCTCGTCGTTCTGCGCCACGGGCCAGAACGCTGCACCGTACACCATCGGTCCCATGACAGGACCGCGACCGGCTTCGTCGATGCCGAGCATCACTGGCACGCCATCGCGGCAGTTTGCTGGGATGTCGCTCGCAAGCAGCACCGTGCGCTGGAGGTTCGTGCTCGTCGTCTCGGTCATGCTTGCTGTGCTAGTGTTTGGTGTGTTGTGACGCTTTGGCGCCTTTTCCTACTGCATATCGCACATTAAATGAAATCCATTTAATTTTGATGTATATACTGGACATGTGTACTTGTATTTTGAACCGTTTTTCATGCAAAGTCAGATCCAGAGTCGAGCGATCAAGCGCGATGAACATGCCCGACGATGCACCGCTGTGTCTGCTCTGTGAAGCGCCACTGCCGCGCGACGTGACTGAGCGCTGCCTCACGGACTGCGCACACGAGTTCTGTCTCGCGTGCATCTGCCGCGAGCTCGCAGAATGCAAGAACCGCTGTCCTGCGTGCCACACGCAAGTCAAGAAGCTCCATCAGCTCACGAGTAGCAGCGACGCTGCTGAGAGTGGCAACAGCAACACAGCACCTGCACCTGCGAGCATCAAGTTTTGCAACGCGACGTACGTGCTCAACGTCTCGATCTGGTCTGTCGACGACCCTGCGCGCGTGCTCGCATCGCTCTTCCACTTGTACGTGCTCCGCTCTTGAGCTGATGGCATGAGTTGCTGGCGCTTGGTACTCGCCATGTGCGCAAGCTAACGTCCTGCTCGCGTCTGCAGAGAGCACGCGCGACTGATTCACCAGGGCAAGTTGCTGAAGAAAGGCGACGTGTGGCCAGGCACAGTCGTGCAGCTCTTTGGAACGCGCAAGAGCGCTTCGGTCCGAGGCGCATCCGGTACGTCCCCATGTAAATGTGCAGTCGCTAGTATCAACAGCTCATGACACTACTAGCGAACACTGTCATCTTCTTATCTGTGTGCTGGACTATTCATCATCACAGCCAGTGCGCTGGCAAGCTCTGGATTTGCATACTACAGCGCAGTCGACACTGCGTGGCTCCAGCGCGCGCGCGAGATCGTCTGTTGTCCTTGCAGCGTGCTCGTCGACTTTGTGCGCTCGCTGTTCACGACAGACACGGCAACTGCAGCAGCGCATGCGCAGCGCGGGTACAGACGCGTCACAACGTCTGAGACTGCGTCAGCGTCCGGAGCGACTAGTGCTGCATCGTTCAGTGAACCAGGTCGCGTGGCGCGTCCTCCGGGCTTTAGTGACGTCGCGCACTAGTCGCGTCTGGATGTGACTTTGTGTAGTTGGCTCAATGCAGAGAGCGTCAGTCATGAAGAGCAGTCAGCAGCAACATGGGCAGTCGCTCACTCATTTGCTCGGTCCATTCACTTGCATCTCCAGTGTGCATCACTGCCAGTCTCTCTCCTCTCTCTCTCTCTCTCGCTTGCTCTCTCTACATGCGGTCGTACCCGACAGCACCGAGACGCAACGCGACACTGAGCTTCTCCTTTAGCACTGCGGCAGACGGGTAGTCAGGTAGGATCAAGCGCCGGTCACTGCACATCCAAAGGCATATGATCCGTGAGGCGTCACAGTCGACACCACTCGCCAGCACAGAGACGTGAAGACTACGAGCGTACCACGTGTTGGCCATTGGACAGTGCGAGCTCTTCATGCGCGTGTCGACGTCAATGTACCAGATCGCCGCGTCCTGGAGTCGCACCACACAAGCAACGAGGCAATGTCAGCGTCGCTGCCGCCAACGAACGACCTAGAGTTCCACACGACGAACACAAGACCACACACACAGACAAGACCAGCAGCAGTACGTAGGACGCACCGAACTCATTGCGCGCGCAGTCGACGCAAAACCAAAGAGCGGTGGCTGCGGCGAGCCGGACCAGAACGTCAAGAGCTGCTCGCGCTCGACCTGGTCAAACGTGTCAACGACGTCCCAGAACATCTTGATCACGCCGTGCTCGAGCGACGCGCCAGACGAGTACAGCACGCTCTGCTTCAAGGCGCCAAAGTCAATCACGCGCTCGCCGCGCGCAATGCGTTGGAGCTCGTCTGCGCGAAAGAGCCGCAAGTCGGCGCTCGAGAGTGTCTCGAGCAACCCGTCGCGCATCTTGTGGTACAGTGCGAGCTCGTGGCCAAAGAAGTGCTGCTTCGCACGGAGCTCGACGTACTCGAGCTTGTTTGCGTTCGTGACAGCGGCTGGTGCGTGGCTACTTGGCTTGAGCGGCATCTCCATGGTCGTCGTTGTCGGTGACGCTGCGCCTGCAGAGCTGTCGCTCGCAGTAGCGTCACGCGCATCGTCGACAACGACCACGTCGGTCGTGTACTCAAAGTGCATCTCGAGTGGCGACGCGTCAAAGTCGTGCGCCAAGACAAACTCCAAGCTGCGCTGGAACACGGCGTTCGTGCCGCAGTACTCGCACCACGCGACGCGCTCGTGCATCAAGAACTTCCAGAGCGCGAGTGGGAACGTCACACATAGCGGCTGGTGGTTCCGGATCGCAAGTCCGAGCAAGCGACCGACGCACTGGTAGAGCTTCTTGCGCGTATCGAGCGCCTGTGAGTCAGTGACAATGTCGTCTGGACGCAAACTCAGTGCGTCGCTGCGCTGCTTGGCGTCCAAGACACTGCGCTTCACTTGGAGCGGACGCGTTGCAATGCGCAGCTCGTCGCTCGTGGCTCTGTCGACGTACTCAAAGAGCGGAAAGTGCTGCGCGAGGTGGTCGTACCCAGCGACCGCAGCTGCAGTGTCGCTGCGACTGCGCGACGACGCGCTCGAGCGCCGAAACAAACTCTCAGCGCGCGCCGAGTGGAGCCACGACGAGCCGATCTCTGCGACGTGCGGCGCCACTGGTTCACTTTCAGCAGCAGCAGCACTGCGGTGCATCGTGAAGCTCGGACTGAAGAAGCACTGCTGCACGATCTGGAAGAACTCGCGGATGACACCAACGCCGACGCCTGGTTCGTTGATGAGCGTGATGCTGAGCTCACCGCGCATGTTACGCGCATTCGTGCTGAGCACTTGCTGCAAGATAAAGTCGACGTGGTTCGACGCCGATGCGCGGTTGATCGAGACCGAGACAGACCCAGGCTGCTCTTCTGCGAGGACACCGAGGTAGTCGACTTTGTGCTCGAGTCGGATGATGTTTGGCAGCGGCGCTAGTGCGTACAGGTCAACACCGACGATCTTTGGATCCGACCGGATCAAGATGTCGAGCTTGTCCGTCAGCGGCGTGATGCGGTCGCGGAACGACTGCGGCAGCGGCAGCGCACGCCCAATTGTCTGGAGCAAGTGTACTTTGCTCGTGATGTTGTGGTCCACGCGCTTCTTCGTCGCTTCGCTTCGGACAAACTGCTTCATGATCTGTTGAAGAGACATAGAGACACAGAGTGAGAGAGTGTGAGAGACAGCGAGCAAGCGCTTGGACACGGAGCGTCCTCGTGAGAGCCAACGCACTCGAAAGAGCTTTGCAACTGTCGCAGCGTCATCCGCGCGCAGACTCGACTCGACTTGCGCAAAGACTTGCACGACGTGGAGCACGAGCGAGAAGCGCTGTGGCGACGAGATCGGGTCATCAATGCTGCGCATGCCAGCTTCAAGGAGCGGCCAGAGCTGCTTGATCCACGCAGTCGCACGCTCAAACGCGACTGCAGCAGGCAACTGCTCTGTTGGAGCGCAAGAGTCAGTGATCGCGTGCGCAAACGGCACAAAGCACTGGAAGAAGAGCTCCGTGAGCGCGAGCAAGAGGTGGAACTCAATCTCTTCGTCGTAGCACTCGTCTTCGTCAATGTCCGTACGGTCAAAGATGCAGAAGAGGAGCTTCACGCCTGTGAATCGCAGCAACAGCAGTGGTTAGTTAGAACGAGGATCGACACGATAGAACTGAGCAAGCACGCTTTTGGACAACGTACCGGAGCGGTAGAGCCGCTCTGCAATGCTCTCGTACAAGCTCAAGGCACGCAAGTGGCTCTGGTTCGGACTCGCGTCTCGCATAGGCGGCGCATTCCCAGCGTACAGCGCTTCGAGGCGCATGAGCACCATCGCCATCGTCTGCACGCGGCGCGAGAGACTGCGGTTTGCGAGCATGTCGTCGATGATGAGCTTGAACGCAGTCGGCGTCAGTGCGACCGTCTCCGTCTTGTCACCACTGATACTCGACGCAAGCTTGTCGCTGTTGTCGTCGGTCGTCGGTTTGGCGGCAAGTGCGCGTTGCCACAAGCCTGCGTACTCTTTCGCGCGCTTGAGCGACGCAGCGTACATCGCTACGAGCGTGTATACGAGGCCGTCGATCACAAACGTCTTGGACTCGTCTGGTGCACGAGCAAACTGCACAAGAGAGAGAG
>JAASFN010000376.1:0-22237 GCA_023333795.1 Globisporangium rhizosaccharum | reverse complement strand
CGCGGCCGACAACACATCGACACTGACGAGCTGTCAGATCTGCGCAGCGACACAGAACTGCACGCGAGCGTTCTACGGCAACCCAGGACAGTTCTGCGGCTTTCGAGTCAACAGCGACGGTGTGAACAAAGCGTGCTGCTGTCCGACAGAGCTAGCGTGTCGAGACGACACGAGCGAGTGCAAGTGCGGCAACAGCAACTCAACGTCTTTGAGGAAGCTCAGCATTGGCGCCATCATCGGGATCGTCATTGTTGGGCTCTTGGCAGTGTTGATCTGTTTAGCATTCTGCCTGTCCAAGATCAAGACTCATACGACTCACAAGACCCATAAGACACGTCGAAGAAAGAAGCAAGGCGCAGCTAGAGGCGCGATGGTGGTTCCAGTCCAAACCATCATGAGAGCGTTTGGACAGGGAGCCAGCAATGATGACAAAGACGGTCATGACGGACACGATGGCGACGACGATGGCGGAGGTTATGTCGTCGAAGTTTGTGCCACTAGCGAAAGCGCTGGTACTGGCTGGGGCGATGGCAGCGGTGGTTGGTGTGGCGACGGTGACGGGGATGGGGGGCGGCGACGGCGGCGATTAGTCGACTACTCACCCTTGCCGCTTGCCAGTTCACATCAATCAATCTATTCTTTGTTGAATCACAAGTGTGTACGCACGCGCACGTAATCAGTCGTGCCGACTGATCTCACTCTGCTGAGATCGCTTCGAGAAGCATGAGTGATCGAGTGAGGGTATTGGAGAGCTCGAACAAGTCCAAGCAAGCCCTTGTTGCAAATCGAGTGTGACAAAATATGAGAAAGTGACATGTTGCAAGTGTCAAATCGAGGTTCACAATTGTAGTAAGAACAGTGAACCTTGTTTGAAGTATGTTGTTGGACACGAAATGCAAGTGATTCAGTTGTGATTTTATGCGGTTGCGACATGGCTACAAATTCGTCTACATTTGTCACTTGCGTCAATGAGCAAGTGTTGCAAACAATGACGACACTCGGTTATGAAGTCACTTCCGGTATGTTCGTCGGAGGTACCGATCTTTCGCTGTCGTCTTGCTATGATCTGCTGCTGACTTGACGCTTGCAACGAAGTGTGTCTACAGCTGCGAGCGTTCAGACGACGTCGACGACGACGGCGCGAGTGGCAGGATGTTGCCAGCTGCAAAGACGTTTGTCGGGTCGAGCGCCGACTTGAGACCCTGGATCGCCGAGATCGCAGGCGCCGAGATCGCAGCAGGCAACCACTCGCGACGGTGCTTGCCCACGCCATGGTGGTGCGACAGCGAGCCGCCATTTGCAACAATCGCGCGCACCGCTGCGGTCTCAATCTCTTTGAACATCGTCAGTGCGTTCGCGACGCCGTAGTAGTACACGCCATAGTAGACGTACACTGCGACGCCAGTCTCGTAGAGCTGCGTGACGCGGCAGGCAATGAGCGGCGCGATGCGCACCGAACGCTTTGCTGCTGCGCGATTGATCGCGACGCGGACGTCTGTGCAGAGCTGCTGGATGTTGGACCACGGCACTGCGGTCTCGAACGACTCGCTCATGAAGTAGTAGTCCATCGCAAAGTCGCGCAAGTACGCGATGATGTACGTGAAGAAGTACCCGCGCTTGCCGCTCTCGGCACCACCGACAATGCCGTGGTGCTTCTTTGCAATCGCTTGGATCGCTCGCTGTTGTTGCTCGACCTCTTCCGGCGTGCCTTCCATGAGGACGGTCGCGGCGCACATGCTCGTGGCGTCAAAGCCGCGGATCTTCGTCACGTACGTCTTCGCAGCAAAGTCGAGGATACCGGCGGCAAACGTGTTGCTCGCCGACACTTTGAGCGCCTGGCCGATCTGGAACTGCGTGTTGTCGAGCAAGCGGATTGACGCTGGCACGCACTTGGCGCGCATCACGTCGTGCATCGCTGCGACACCGTGCTCGAACGTCGGGAATACGAGCGAGTCGTAGACTTGCACACGCGGGAACGGCCGCACGCGCAGTGTCACTTCCGTGAAGATCCCTAGGATGCCTTCCGAGCCCAGAAGCATCTGTGTCGTGTCAGGTCCCATCGACACGCGCGGGACGTTCGCAGCGCGCTCCATCGTGCCCTGAGTCGTCACGGTCTTGACGTTCACGACCAAGTCCTCAATGTTCCCGTACACGTTCTTCTTCATGCCAGACGCGCGCGTCGCGACCCAGCCGCCGAGTGTCGAGAATTCCCACGAGTCCGGTTCGTGTCCGAGCGTGAGTCCTTTGTGGCGCAAACGCTCGTGCAAGTCCAAGCCAGTGATGCCCGCTTCGACGCGCACGACCATGTTCTCTTTGTCGACCATGAGGATCTGCTGCATGTCGCGCATGTCGATTGACACAATCGCGCGGCGCTCGCTTGGGTCACACACCAGAGCATTTGAGACACTAGCAGTCGGAGCATCAAAGTCACAAATAGAGATGTCAGTCCCGACTGCTCTGCTATGCGCACTGACAATATGGACGACGTACTTTGTCCCTCCACCGTGCGGGATCAAGCAAATGTGCTTGCTGTGCCGCACTGCTTCCTGCACGAGCCGCTCGACCTGTGCGTGGGACGTTGGCCAGACGACTGCGTCAGGAATGCGCGCGATCTCGCGCAAGTGGCGCAGCTTGAAGATCTCTTCGCATGTCTGGCCGTGGCCGTGGCGCACGCGCTCCTCCAACTCGGTGCTCGTGCGCATCGCTCCGTCGCGCTCAAGCGTCGCGAGGAACGCTACGAGGTGCTGCTCGAGCGCAGAGCCAGGTGCAACTGGCGGATCGACGACGACGAGGTCGTTCACGTTGAGGTTCGTCGCAGGCGAGCGCCGCGAGATGTCGATCCCAAGCGTCTTCTCTGCCCATGGCAGCAGCAGTGGCAAGGTGCGGTCGCGCGCAGCGTGGAAGACTTCGCTATAGCGCTCGCCTGAGAGCTCGACGACGCGGTCGTCGTTGAGAAAGAGCTTCGTGTCCGAGAAGCCCCAGCCGTTCCAGCGCGTCGCAGTGCTCAGTGGTGCCGAGTCCCACGTTGCACCGGCGTCTGGTGCTGCCGGTGCCGGTGCAGCGTCGCTCGAGATGTGCGAGAGGATCGCTCGCATGCGCGCAACAGTTGATGGCGCAGGCGGCGCTGGTGCACGTGGTTGCTGCTGTGTCATAGTGCTACGTGAGTGAGGGCAGGAGGAGGGAGGTGATTGATGTCTGTTGACGCCGACACACACGCGCGCGTGCTCGTGGCTGAACACTTGCACTTGTGAAAGTGAGACGTTCGGGCCAGAGTGACGCAAATGCAGACGTGGGAACTCGGTTTTATCACTATCGAAGCAAACACAAGAGGAGGAGGAGGTCGTTGTGGTTGGAGCTGGAGACCTCGACGGGCGGCGCGAGCGCTTCTCTGCTGCTGTTCTGTGCTCGTGTGTGATAGATCGAGTGAAGGCGTCGTGGCGTCAGCTCGCGCGCTTTCGTCAGCTCTCTCAAAGAGGCATGCGTCATCGTCGTATTGGATGAGCTTGCTGCTGAGGTACCGAGATTCAGAGGACACCAGCAAACTGACGGACTCTCGTTGGTGTGTGCTGCAACACTCGAGTTCACCTCGTTGCCCTGCTTCATGTGCCTGGCACATCGATATCTGCTCTTGGCTCAAGATGACAGCGAAGTGACCGTGTTTGGCAAACCGACTCGTCGCAAACTCGTCCGACGCTTGGGACGTCTCGAGACTGCGACTCGCTAGCTAGCTCACACAAGCGCTATAATGGCAAGCAGCAGCAGCAGCAGCGCTTGTCTTGGTCTCCAGCTCCAGGGACTCGCACTTGACACGCATGAACTCAATGACTACGAGAGCAGCGACGAGGACGACAACGAGAGCGCGTTCGACGATTTCGAGAGCGAGCAGAGTCATGAGAGCGACTTTGATGACGACAACGACAGTGTCGAGCTGCAGAACGAACTCGCGCGTGTGGCGTTCTGCAACGCAGCAGCTAGTAGTAGTTCGCACACGCGCTCGCTTGAGGACGAGAAGCTGCTGGACATGCTCCAGCGACGGCTCTTTCCAGCCGCATCGCTAGATGCACACAGTCACCATCGCGAGCGAGGCGCTCGATCAGGCATCGCTAGCAAAACCAGCACCGCGGCCAGCACGAGCAACACCAACAGCCTCCGAGTTCGTTCTGCGTCCCAAGTATCGCCGCACATGTTCAGTCTGGTCAACAACGGCGCATCATTTGCAGCAGTAGGCGCTCCACCGTCGATATCGCCCGACAAAGTCCGCAAGATGGTCAACCGCTTCCGACTGCAAGAGGAGAAGCGCGTGCGCAAGCTCCGCGCCAAGCGTGAAGAAGCCGAGTCGAAAGAGGTGCATAGCTCTATCGCCGTCTATGCATAACAGACAGCAGCAAGTGCTAAAGACACTCACGCTGCATCGGTTCTGTCTGTCTGATCAAAGCAATCGGGATGCACGCACGCGCCAGTGCTGAGCCAGCGGAGTCGCAAGCTCACGAACCAGGCACCTGCGTTCCTTGAGCGCCAGCGCAAGCACTTGTTGCTTCGCAAGCAGCACGAAGACGCTGCTCGGCAGCGCCACGAGGAAGATCGCACGCGTGTGCTCGAAGCACACGTCAGGACGCCGTGCATCTGCAGTCGCGGCAACACAGCGACGAGCAGCGAGTGCGCTATTGAACTCGCAGATCCAAACACCAACAGCAGCACGTCGCTCAACGAGACGGCAGGACACACGCAGTCGTGTCTGCGGTTCATGGCCATGTGCCGCACCATGAACGCGTCATTTGCGATCCAGCGCCGCAAGGACGAGATGACGCGCTCAGTCGACGCCATGCTCGCGTTCCACGAAGAGAAGAAGCGCAAGCAGCAGGCGCGCAGTGACCTCGCACGCGCACACGAAGCTGCGCAGACGCCGTTCACACCGCAGCTCAACGCGCAGTCCGAGAAGGTCTGTCTGTCTGTGCCGCCGTGTGTGTGATGCTTGTGGTTGCCTCACACTCATACCACTGTCACGACTGCCACCAGATCTACGCTGAGATGGTGCGGAGCGGACGTCTGCAGTCCGAGCTCACTAAGCGACTGCGTGCACCGCGTCAAGGTGTGTACAGCCAGCATTGCTACATATGCCTGTGACAGATGGTCGACTGGACTAACCGGAGCTCACTGCTGCTGCTGCTTACAGCGACACCAGCAGTGCCGACCATGAGCTTCCGGCCAGTGATCTCGAAGCGCTCAAAGGCGCTAGTGCTGCGGCAGAAGAAGCGTGCGAGCATCAGTGGCGACAGTGCAGACGACGCCACGGATCCAAGCACCATCTTCATGCGGCTGCACACGCAGCAGCTCGCTCGTGGCAGCACTGCCGAGCAGCCGGGTCGCTCCGTATCGAGTCCTCGGCGCTCTGAGCCGGCAGTCAAGTGGCACGAGATCGCGTACCGTGACACAGCGCATCGCTTCATCCTCGAGAGCTTTGGTCTAAGTGTTGCGAGCAGCAGTGACAGTGGTGCATGAGGCAGGCTCGAGCCATTGCGAATGCACTGCTCGCGAGTGATGCAACTCGAGACGACAGTTCTCAGTGTATACTAAACACAAGATGTTGCAGTCCAACACACGACTCCTACAGCTCTCGTTGCTCGTCTCACGCTCACGAGTGCGAGGCGTCGTCGTCGCCGCGGCCGCCGCTCAGCGTCTTTTCGATCTGCCGCACGAGCCAGCGGCAGTTCTGCGGCACACTCGTCGCTTGCTTGGCCATCTGGTCCGCGAGACGTTCGCACGACTCGATGTACCGCTCGCCAAAGCCATCGAGGCGCTTGGTCCAGAAGTTCACCATCGCCTGCGCTGCGTACGTCGCGCTCTCGACGCTCTTGCCCACAAAGTCCTCTATCAAGCGCAGTCACATATACAGACACGCAGTCAGAGTGAGGACGCCAAGTCACTCGGACGTCCTAGAGACAGACCAGTTGGAGGGAGGACGCACCGACTGTGAAGACTGGGAGCAACGGCGGCAGACGCGGCTTCCCAACACCAGCGAGCGGCGTCTTCTCCACGAGCGCAGACGCATCAGTGCCGCTGCTCTGGCGATCGTCAATGTCGTCGCCGTCATCGTCAAAGAGCTCTTCGACCAAGTTAAAGTCGTCGTCGTCGTCATCGTCCAAGTCGCTGTCTTGGACGTCGCCGCCGCGCTGTCGACGGCGCTCGCGCTCGAGCTCGCGACGCACGCGCTTGCGCTCTTCGATCGCTTTCATGAGCTCGCTCTCGTCAGTCTCGCTTGCGATCACGCTGAGCCCTTTCACGAGCGGCATGTGCTTCGCCTCGTACATCCACGCGCGCGAGTAGACCGAGATGCCGATGCCGAGGAACGTGAACTCGTCATGACGTGGCGTCGCTGCACATGCACACGCCATACATAGGCGTATGCGTGAGCATAGGAGGCAGTTCATATGATGAATGGCGCAGGACGACGTACCTGCGCGCGCTTTGAACGCGTCGACGCGGTCGCGTGCTGCTGCGACTTCGATCTCGAGTCCTCGACAGCGCGGCGGCTCGCGCTTGTCGAGCATTGCACTATCAAGTGCGTACAGCGCAGTGCACAGACGATATGTGAGTGCATACAAATGATAGACAGTGCACATGATGTACACTGAGCGGGATGTAAACGAATGAATGGCGCTGCTCACCGTGTGTACACGCTCACGCCAATGCAGTAGTTGCATGACGTGAGGTCGCTGCCATTTCCACCTCCGCTCTTCTTTGCTGCGTTGTCGTGTGCTGTCTGCTGCTGCGTCGCAGTCACAACTGCGCTCGGCTCGCGCGGCGACGCGGCTGCGAGCGTCTGCATCTGCTGCACGACCTTCTCCATGCTTCTGGCTGTTGCTCTGTCGTTGTCACACTCGATTATTGGCTCGAGTGTTTCTATTCGACATGTATACAGCAATCTTCACACAAGAGTCTCACGATAGCCAAGGTGTTCTTCGTATTGGATCCATTTCGCAACGAGCAGCTCTTCGCGATGTTTGGTGCCTCTGCATGGACTGCGCGCAGCAGCAGCGACGCACCGCCGTCGTCGTCATGGCACTGCAGTGCAGAAAGCACGCTCTCGTCTCGACTTGACAAGACAGCGCGCGGGTCAATGGACGCAGAAAGCGCGCAGGACGATCCGTTTGAGCTCGCCGACGCGTATGGCAATGAAGCAGCTGCACGTTTGGCTGCGATCTTGGAGCTGCTCGAGCGCGCAGGGTTTGCGAAAGCGCGTGCGAACGAGTGGAGCGCGTTCGATCGCATCTTGACTGGCGTCGCGTGGGCGCTGCAGCAGCTCGTGCCGCGTGAAGCGAGCGCTACTGGCCGCGTGCACTGGGACGCGCTGTTCACGTCGCACGCCAAGATGAAGCCGCGCTTGGGCTTTGCGCAGGACGTCGTCAAGCACATCGACGCACTGCCGCTCACAACGAGTCGCGCCGTGCAGATCCAGCCGCACCAGCTGCTGCTGCAGGACTTTGGCGACATTGGCGCAGTCCATCGGCTCGTCGCGTGGCTGCTCGAGCAGCTCGAGACGCCAGGGACAACACCCCATCTCGATGCAATTCGCTCGCAGCGGCGGTACCAAGACGTTCTATTCGACAACGGTGCATCAACGCCAGCTGCACCGCTCAAGCAAGACGTCGTGTACTTGCAGCACGCGTTCCGTCCGCAGCGCAAGTGGCAGTTTACAGGATCAAACGGCGCTGGCGACTGGCAGAACGAGCCAGAGGACGCGCTTATCCAGCGCTGCTTGCTCGAGTACGGCGAGCGCGTGTGCGTCGCAGAAGACGTGAGCCATAGTAGCATCAGCAGTGTGACTGTACCAGGTGCTCCAGTGTCTGGTGCCAGCAAACCGCCCAACTTGATGGCGCAGCTTGCGAGTCAAGCTGCTGCTGCTGCGACTGCAGGTCCGTCGGAGCGAGTGACTCGCAACAGACCTGGCAGCGGCGGTCGCCGCAGCGCATCGTCGAAGCGCTTCGTCGACCCACAGGCGGCAGAGTTTGAGCTCCAGTACCAGCGTGCGATGCAACAAGCCGCTGCTGAGCAGCACGCCTTACTAACAAAGCAAAAGGCGCGCGAGCGTGAGCTCCTTCAGCAAGTCGTGTCTGTGCGTGAGACGTCTGACAGTATCGACAAGACGCAGCGTCTCCCTACTACTGGGACATCCGATCCAGCGCCGCGACTCGCAACTGTGCGCATTGAGCAAGCGCGCACCGCTCTCGAAGAGCACGAGCGCGACGTCACGCACTTGATCGCGACAAAGCACGCACTCGACGCCGAGATAGACGCCGCAGCGCACCACGCTGCAGCAGTCGCTGCTGCGATCGCGGACATGGAGAGCGCGATCGCACAGCTCGACCGCGACGAAGCGCAGCTCCAGCGCAGTGCACATACCGACCTCGCGACACTGAAGCGCCTCGTCGCGCAGAACGAAGAGCTCAAGCGCGCAAAGAGCGCACTGCGCGCCTCATCGCGTGACGAACTGAGCGCATTGGAGACGCGCATTGCGCAGCTCCAGGTGCACGTCGCCGCGGACGCTGCGCACGCAGATGAAGAGACACTGCGGCTCCATGAGATTGAACAGTTGCACGTGCAGATGGCGAGCAAGCACAAGGCCATGCGGGTCGCGTTGGCGACGCAGACGCGCGCCGTGCAGCGCATGATGCGGAAGATCGACGACGTCCCGACGCGCATTGAGCTCTTGCAGTACGAGACGCGGTTCTTGGAGCTCTACGACGAAGTCGCGCTCACGCTCGACGAGACGCGCAAGTACTTTGGGACGTACAACACGCTCCAGACGACGCAGGCGTTCGTTGAGAAGGAGATCGCGCTGCTCGAGAGCATCCACGCGAACTTTGACGTCGCCATGGGCTCGAAGACTGCCGCACGCGCGTTCTTTGAGCAGCTCGATGCGATCCGCACGAGCGTCGCGAGCAGCGTGCGCCAGCAGCAGAGCGTCCGCGACGCCCACAGCTTGCGCGTCGAGACGCTCGAGAGCAAGTACCAGCTCCTGCTCGAGAAGGAGCGGACGTACGTGAACGCGATTCGCGAGTTCCAGCGCGAATGCGAAAAGCACGAGCGCCTCGCGACCAAGCTTGAGCAGCGCGCACAACGCGTGTCGTAGTGCGAACAAACCTTCTGCTCGCATGTGGTGCATACAAAATCTCTATGTGTTGTCGTGCGAGCGTCGCGGTGCATGTGGTGCATACAGCAATGAACCGATGCATTAGGTACTGGCGCGTGGCTGAAGCTTATCGTCCAGGCTCGCGTCTCAAGCACCAGAGCGCAGGCTCCTTCTCTCTCTCGACCTTCTCGTGATTCTCAATATGTAACTGATCGATTGTAACAATCAATCTGTTACTGACGCGCATATTGAGAAGTCGTCTCTGTCTGCTGTTGCTGCGCCATGCAAACGCAATGAACAGCACTAATAAGAAGAGCGCAGTGCTTGCGCGAGACGCTGCGCTTAGCGCGTGCTTGAGCTTTGCGGCTGCGGTGCTACGCTCCACGTCACCGCCGAGTCTTGTGTGCACGAAAGACGTGCTGAGCTCGATCGTCGTCGAAGCGCATCGGTTTGGCCAACAGGTCGGCAAAACAGATGCCAGCGTCGCCAATGACCCGCGCAAGCTCGTCAAGAAGCTCCAGCGGCTCGTGCAGAGCGAACCTGCGTGGCATCGTCCAGGGGCAGTTGACATCACATGCCTTGCGTTTGAGGACTTGACGTGGGATGCGCAAGGCGTCGTGCGTCAGACGCTCGAGATGGAGCTGCTCGAGCTCGAGACGCGCGCGAGTGAAGCGAGTCGCAGCGTCTGCATCTTGCTGCGACTGCATGCAGCAAGTGATCAGCGCTCTGGCGCAGAGCATGCGCTCATGTGGCTCCCTGACAGCAACTATCACAGCGCCAAGAAGCAGTACCTGCTGTACGTCTGTCCTGGACGCGTCAAAGTCGTCAAGAGCATCGAAGAGCTCCTCAAGAAGCTCCGAGATGAAGTCAAGGTCCTGGACGGCACCGACGCAGTCTACAGCGTCTGGACGCTCTCGCAAACCGCCACCACCAGTCTGAGCGACAAGAGAGGAGCAGTCGTGTCGAACCAAGAGCGCGACGACGAGCCACCACGCAAGAGTAGTCGACCAACGGCGCTCGTATCGGGCAGCTCAGTGAACACACGCCAGTTGGACGACGCACCAAGCGAGCTCGAGAACCAGCGCCATCCGCAAGCAGCCGCAGTAGAGTCTGCGTCACACCGCGCAATGCGCATCCAGTCTGTACCGCAATCTTCACAGACTCGACTGCTGCCAGCAGACTCGATCTTTCGCTTCGCGAGAGAGCCGCAGCCACACGAAGACACCATCGACGCAGATCAGACCGTGCAACCAGAGTCACTTGTTGAGACACCAGAGGAACAGGACGTGGAGAGGAAGTCTGAGACCGCAGCACACGAAGGAGAAGGAGCTGAGAGGCGGTTGTTCGCATCTACGCCTGTGAAACAGCTCGCACGAGACGCTCCAATCCGTTCCCAGCGACACGTCCTCGCAGCGTCGTACTCGGGTGGGCAATCGCCAGCAATGGCGCGCCAAGCAGTCGACCACGAGCTGCAAACGCAAGTGTGGCAGAGCCTCGATAGCGATCTGAAGAAGCCTGTGCACAAGAGCCGCACGCCGAGTGTGCACACCCATGACAAGGTGTCTCGACTGACCGTCACCGCTACTGTCGCTGACACTGAGGAACGCGCATCACAGACATCCATCTCGAGCGTCAGTACGGCAGCTGATCCGTGCAGCGAGCGCCAACGCAAGTTCTCCACCCAGAAGAGCATCGTGAAGGCAACAGAGCCAGTGAGCGTGCCCACGCCGTCCATCTTCACGTTCCTCTATAGTCCACTGAGTCCGCAACGCTGTCGTGAGCAGCAAGACAAGGCAGCATGTGAAGAGCCTCAAGAGCCTCTACCAGACTTGTTCCTCCATGAAGCGTCTCTGAGTGACGCACGCAGAAGCAGCGCTGTCGACACTTCACCCGTGGTCCAAGATGCAGTGAGCTGTGCTCCTGTTGTTGAACGCTCAAGTAGCTCGGCAAGTGGCGATCACGCGCCAGAGCCTCCGCCTCCAGTCGCATCTAGAAGTCACACGAACTACCGAGCAAAGCTCGGGAACCGCGTGTGGTGGGAGCTCCAGTGCGCGGCAGACAAGCTTCTGAGTCAGCAGCAGCAAGAGACACAGACGCACGAGAGGAGCAACGCCGCGAGTCGTACACGTGGTGTCTCAAACGCCAAGCAGTCGCTGGCAACGGCGTCCAAGCGACCTGTTGCTGCTGCTCTTGCGGTGTGCGATGACACAAGTCGCAGTAGTCATAAGCACGTGGAGGTGCATGGCCCCAGTCGCAATGAGAGCAGCGCTCGTAGTGGATCGAGTCTTGTGCGATCAGCATCGCCAACGATGGACTCGAACGCACCAGCGATAGAACTGGACCGACCTGACGATTCGAACCTCTCAGCATCAGAGGCGACACACGACACACAGAGCTGGCACGACGAGGAGATTGCTACTGCAGTGTCGAGTAGCACGCCACCATTGTGCAAGAAGGATCGTCAGAGCGCCATATTGATCACGAGCGCACCGTCTGCACCGCTCGACTTTGCTCGACCAAAGACCAAGGAGCTGCTTGTCTCGACTGAGTCTCCAAGTATGCAGTCCCCACAACTAGCAGCAGCCGCAACGCCAGTGCCTCGAGTCGACACAAGTGCGTTGGTTCGCAAGGCTGGAGCAAGAACGAGCGAGCACGTGACCAGCTCGCGGCAGTCGGTCGTGATAGCACGACTGTCGGACATGTACACCGTCGAGTACACGCACGTGACTGAGGCAGTAGCGTTTGCTCCACGCGAGCACCACGCGCGAATGAGTAGTGAGCGTGCGAGTCTAACACCAGAGCGAGCATCAAGTCGTCCAGTTCGCTATCATAGCAGCAGCAGCAGCGACATCATCAATGACAGCGACGACGACGACGACGATCGCGTCAAAGACCAGTGGGCAAGTACGCGCACGTCGTACGCAGTCGAGCGCCAAGCGGACTCGACTGCGTCCGAGCCTATCCACTCACAGCTGCAAGACGTCGAGAGCACCGTGAAGGTCCCGTTCAGTGTCCGCGGACGCGTGCCTATCCGCAGGGCACGATCGAGTGTAGCCAAGCAGCATGAGGCTTCAGGTGCTGACGACAGCGTCTCGTCAAACGATCCTGACCGTGACGACAGCAACGGCGTGCTGAGCGCACACCGTCCAGCGCGACAGCTGCCTCCAGTTCAACGACCAGATGCGTGGGCGACGAGCGCAGAGCACGACCGAGTTGAGTTCGCGCCTCCAGCGGTAGCGAGAGACATACAGCAGCAGTACGTTGCAACGTTCATTGCATTTGATGCAGACACTAAGGCGGCGGCGAGCAAGCAGCACGCTCCTGGAGCTCCGAGCACTGCAGAGAGCCTTCTGTCGCGCGAAGCAAAGCTCGCAGGACTGCGACAGAAGAAGCTGCAGCAGCTCCATCGCGCGCGTGAAGCGCAGCAGCAGAGCAAGAAGACTCCCAAGTCGAGTCTTACTGCAGCTCCAACCGATGAGCTTGCGCCAGTGAGCGCCTCAGCAGTCCTAGGAGGTGGGACAGCTACGCACTTGCGCGCAGCCAAGAGGCCGTCGAACCGCAAGCTGATCCAGAACGCGCTCGAGTACACGCTCCTCGCTGGCGCTTCGATGGCGCGCGATCGCACTGCGGCGCTCGAGGCGATTGTACAGTCGCCGTGTGACAACTTCATCGTGCTGCTCAAGAGCGCGCGCGACCTCAAGTTCCGAGCGCTGTATGAACACCACACGGACCGCGGCGAGATCGTGCGGCTCTTTGCGACGACGCCCAAGTGTCCGCTCACGCTCGCGCCGGACGTGATCGGCCAGCTCTTCAAGTACAACAGCGGCAAGAAGGAGTTCGTCGCGATCGACTCGCGCGCGTTCACGATGAAGACCGACGCGTGTGCGCTCACAGACGAGCTCGTGTTCCGGAAGAAGCCGGTGCTGAGCAAGTTGCTCTGACAGACTCAAGCGAGCGAGCGAGGTCGCCAGTCGATCCGAGAGCATGGAGGACTTGGCGAGAGATAGTGAGAGCGTCGAGGGAGATGTGGGAAGTCCCAAGTGTACTGGACAATCGACGTGTGCTCTCTACGACTGCTACTGCTACTGTGACTACTCCTGCCCTACGTCGACGCGACGGACGAGTCTTATACCGACGACGTTGTTGGCGGCGAGTAGTGTTGCGTGAGGTCCGTCGCACTGCGTGACCGGAGCGACGGAAGCGCAGGGACAAACTGCGGCGGTGGCGAGTGCCGACTCGAGTGCGGTGTTTGAGCGTGAGGGTGAGGCGGGTGCTGGTACTGTGGTGGAGGCGCGAACGCACGCGGTGGGACGCCTGCAATGCCCGAAGTTGGCTGTGTCGTTGCCACGCGCGTTGCAAGAGACGGGAGCATTTGCGACGGACCAGGTGCTGTGTACCGCGGAGGCGACGACACCAAGCGCTGGTGGTGCGACGTGTATGCGTCACTCTGCTGCTGTTGGCGCTCGTTGTCAGCGCGTCTCGCAAACGACTGTGTCTGCTGCGCACACACGTAGTACTGCGACAAGTGCTTGTCTGCGGATGCGTACACTGCCGAAGGATGCTGAAGACGTCCGTGGTGCGGACTGATCGCGTACGTCGACGGATGCATTGGCGCGACGTCCCGCGGCGAGATCGATGTGTGAGGATGCTGGTGCTGGTACTGCGGTCCAGTGCGCTCCGTTGGTTCTGCGTACTGCGTCCGGACACTCGGCGCCATGTCTGGAACGAGGATGCTTGCGGCCATGAGCTCGGAGCTCGAGTACTTTGGCTCGTATGCTGCTGCATCTGGCGCAGTATGCTCCGATGCCTCAGGACTCGCACGGCGTTGCTGCTGCCCAAAATGCTGCGAGCGCACATGATACGACCGCTGTGTCTCCACCTGGTGCGCCTGGTGGTACGCCGCCTCGGCGCTCAACGGCATGCGACGCTCAACGAGCCCAGAACGCAGTCTCGACGCCGCAGTACGCCCGCCTTCTGCTGCTACTGGCATCTGGGACTGGTGCTGCTCGGACAAGACGCTTCGGCCCTCTGCCACTGTGTGATCGCGCTGCTGCTGGTGGTAGTGTGGCTCATTCACTGGTATCCTCGCGCTCGGTGTCGTCACGATCGCAGTGAGCGGACGCAGTGGCACGAGCGGTCGAGCGCCGTAGTTGCTGGACACTGGAGCTGATGCTGGGAGGTCAGATGGACGGTGGTGAAAGTACCCTTGCTGCTCAGACAGCTCGTATGGACTTGTGTGCTGGTGGTGGTAGGACGAGTGCTGCGGATGATAGTGAGCATGGTGTGCTGGCACCGCGTACTCGGCGTGCGACGGACTGACGTAGCTCTGCGGCAGCTCGCGACCAGCTGGCGGTGGCGCGAACGGCTCAGGTACGAACGGTGGCCGCAGTGCGTGGACGTCCGTGCTCAGCCCAATCGCTTCGGTCTTCACAGGATCCTGGGTCTTGGCGCTGCTCGAGCGCCGACCAGCGTACTTTGCACCTTCGAATCGCCGGATCTTGCGTGGCGGCGGCGCAAGCGATGGCAACGCAACGTCCTGGGACGGTCGTGTGGCTTTGCGAGGCGCCTCGGGGTCTTCTGCTTCAGGCTCACGCTTGCTACCATCCGGCTCGGTGTTGCGGCTCTGGTCGTCACCAGACTTGACCTCGTCGTCGCTGTCCGTGCGCCGCTTGCGCGAGAACTTCTTCGCATCGAACTTGCGCTGGTGCTGGTTCTGCTTGGACCGGTGCTCGTCACAGAGGTTGTGCGCCTTGCCGTTGCGCTTGAGCGCGCGCTCATTCTCGCACTTGCGCGACTGGTAGAGGCACTTGCCGCGGTAGTCACGCGCGCGCTCGCGCAGAGTCGTTGGTGCAGGTTCGGGAGATGTCCGACTCGCAGTCTGGAGACCAGTGTCGCTCGGATCCGAGCTCGGTGCTGCGCTCGCACTAGTGAGGATGCCGATCCCGAGTGCGCTCGGGTGGAACGCCGGTCCTGACACCGAGACTGCGAGCGGCGACGTCGGCCGGAGCGCTGGTGTCACTGACGTCGCGTCTGCTGGAGTAGGTGTCCACGGCCGGCGTCGGCGACTCGCCTCTGGTGACTGCGCCGCCGACACTGGCGGAGCTGCTCGTCGCGACTGCGATGTGCGCTGCGGACGCATGTTGCTGCGTGCAAGTGCAAGACGTTGCGTGCGCAGTTGCTAACTACTAATGTGTGTGTGTATGTGTATGCAAGTGGCTAACGCGCAAGTGGCGCTCGTGTAGCTGGCTGCACGGACGTCGGCGCTGCTTGGCGGGTAGCGAGCGAGCGAGTAAGTGCGCGGCTCGCGGCGCCTCGCAACACCCACTGACCCGCGGACGAGAAGAGGAGGAGGAGAGGAGAGGAGGGGAGGGACCTGCGTGCACTGGCTGTGTCGGCGCGCGCGAGCAAGCCCGCTGGAGCACCGCAACCCCTCGAGCGGCTTCTGATGTTGGCCCTTTTCCGACCGCCGTCGCTGTCTGCGTGCGCGGACGTGTGTGTGCGAGCGTAGGCGGCGCGAGTGTCTGCTTGCTTGCTTCGGTCTGCTGCAAACGCGTGAGTGAGTGTGAGGCCGCAGTGGATCGCCTGGTCGACGCGTTGACTGACGGGTGGCTTGATCTTGATCTTGATCTTGATCGGTGGTCGGTAGCCCAAGCGTGCGTAGAATCCGACACGTGCGCGCGCGTGGACGGGGCCACGGAGCGGGCAAAGGAACGACCGCGCTTTCCCTCGCACGAATGCAGCAGCAAGACAGGGCGGACGAGCTACGAGCGACTTGCGTGTACGCGCTCGCACTTGCACGCTCGCAGACTGTCCGCAAGTGGTCAGGTGCAGGTTGAAAGTGCTTTGAAAGACTGGTAACAAGTGTGACTTGGCGCTTGGCGAGACGACAGCTCGTGCATGATAGAGCAGTGTTTGCAGCGCTCGCACGGCAGCGACTGCAAGCAGATCCACGACGACAGCAACAGCACGAAGGCTGATATGACCGTGGCGTGGTGGGAAGGTTTGCCATCTGATCCAAATCCCTCTTTTTTAGAATCCAACGTTTGCAAACCGACAAGACACATAAACTGCGCAATTTCACGCAACTTGACGACCACAGAAGTTGTTAATTCGCGCATGTTGTATGGAAATTCAGGAAACAAGTAAGGTGCGTTGATCCATTCAAGACTGGACCGAGTGTCTGTGGTTCCAAGTCGTGGTTAGACTGCTGCGCTCTCGAGATCGTTGTATTGCAGAGCGATCGCAGCAGCAAGTCCTGCAAGTCGGGCGCGCTTCAGAATCTCTCATTCGAATTTCGCGCCATTTGGCATTTGAAGAATTTAGGAAACACGAGCTGAGAATTTCGGACACGAAATTGTTGACCGAACTGACTCGTCTGCAATATAGCCGGGTCCACGGGACGACAAGAGCAGCAAACACAAGTGCGTCTCGCAACAAGCAAGCAGACTCACCCAAGCAAGCGAGTGCGCCAGCAACGACGTTCGGGCGCCCAGACCGGCAGCAAACATGCTCGGCGCGTCCGCATGCGCTGCAAGCCGATCACGAGTGTGTTTGTTCTGTTGCTTGCGATGTGATTGTGAGCGCGTATCGTGTCTTACTGTAGCAACTTGCCCCATGTTGCAGTCGCGCGCCACGCTCACTGAAAATCCGAATGGTTGCCCTTCGTTTGTATGTACTGCGCGCACGCAAAGCAAAGGCAAACCGAGCGAGCAACCGAGCAGGAAACAGTCGCAAGATCGAACGCATCTGCTGCTGCAAGGATGATGCCACTTGTCACCTCAACTCGTTGCCTTCGATCGATCCATTCACTCACCTCACTCGTTTATTCATTCATTCATTCACTCACTCACTCGAGCTCCCTTGACGACCCTGCGTGTATGTATGGTTTCATGCAGCGCTCGACGCTCCCTAGTGTCATCGTCGTCGTCTATCCCCAGCTTGGCTATCCGACCACCTCGAGTTGGAAAGACTGACACGAGTACATATGCTCGGATGACTTGAAACTCTCTCCTATCTCTCTCGATCGGTATTGCCACCTTTCAGAGAGCGCGCAAGCAAGAAGTGCAGCACGAAGAGCGCTACTAGGACCCGATTCGCACTCGACCAACAACCGAACACCTTGGCAGTGACAACAAGTGTGCCGCGAGACAGCCAAAGGCGGCACAGCCCAAACTTTCTTTCGCAGCACCCCTCTGTCGTCACACACATGTCTTGTGTTGTTTGTAATGGCCGATCCGTTTTCTGTTGCTCTGTCTGTCCAAGACAGCCGACTCGCTCGATTTCCTACAATTTCGCACTTTTCCTGAATTTCAGCGTTCGCAAAACCAAAATACCGGCACATTTGCATCGAGCGCTTCGGACGAACGTCTTTGGGCTGCTGCAGCTCCGTGCTCAAGTGAATCGTGCAGTGCAAGTGCACACTGCGTGCCATACAGACACGATCGTCATGTGTTCCCATTGTTTCTCAGGTCCACATTGCTTTCTGAGCCATGCGCGCCAGTGTTCACACTTGAAACCCTGACTGCTGAACGCAGCTCCACTAACAAGCTTGCTCTACATGGACTCGCCCGATTCGATGTGCCGCTCTTGCGCGCACGAGCGCTTCTCCAGGCGTTCGATATACACACGCGGACTGAGTATGTGTTGAGAGGCGCCTCCCACTCACCCACGCGCTCGCTTTCACGTGCTCGCCCTTACTCGATGCGAGCTTCTCCACAAACCAACCAACCATCCAACCATCTGCATCGAATGAAACCAAACCAACACGCCGAGTTGAGGAACCTACACTGTGGCCTTTGAACGCAGATCCCGCCCGAGGCTGCATGTGTATGTGTGTTGAGATGACATCAAGCGAGCTCGAACGCGAATGTGACGCTTGCACGGGCAATGAATCCTCAGCCCGTCGCGGCGGGCGAACTGCGAGGAGGGGTTCGGCTCGGCTCGGCTCGACAGGCTCGAGGGCTGTGTGTGAGTGAGTGTGCACGACTCGAGGCGGATGATTTCGCGCCCCCTGACGTGTCGGCGCGCTCTCGATGCTCAAGTCTCCGACGGCGGCGGCAGTTCTGATGTGTAAACGAACCTCATGTGGGACACCTGGCATTAAGTGCTTGCTCGATCTGATGGTTGGTCAGTGCCATGCTCGCTATGTGCGGCGTTGATACCGGCAAACCAAACGAGCGAGTGAGAGTGAGCGATTGCGAGACCTGCTGAGCGCTGTCTCTACTGGTCATTGCTCTAAATGCGCGCGAACAACGCAGCCTCTTGGTGAGTGAGTGAGTGAGTGAGTGAAGGGAGTGATGAAGGTGACACGCCACTGGAAAACGCAGAGGAGAGAGAGAGAGCGACTCGGTCGATGGCGCACAATTGCCATTGCCAGTCGTTCCGTCGCGGGCAGGGACTGCTCTGATCAGACTCTGAGCAGTGAGAGCGCGCGCATGCGTGCTTCCTGTCGCCGCGTTGCGGGTTGCTGGACCGCGCGTCGGTGATCTGATCGCCCTGTCTGAGTGTGAGGTGGACAATGTCGCTCGCATGCTCACATGTGAGCGCGCTAGTCCCTCGAAGGGTGGAAACTCGTGCTCGAGCGACAGCGTGGTGTATCAGAGACTGCAACCGTTTGAGTGCGTGCGTGCTTGCCTGCCTGCCACATGGAGCTGCTGCTGCTGTTGTTGCTGAGAGTCTGAGTCCTCGAGTCCTTGAGGGACTTGTCTCCTCGCTCGGTCTCTGTTCGTCGCCTCGCGGTCGTGCTGATCATGATACTGTTGCTGTTGACGTCTGATGTCTTTGTGTCTGTTTGATTGTTTGCTCCTGGTGTCCAAAGGCGCGTTGATCGCCAAGTAGCTTGGCAACATTACTCGATGTGCTTCTGTTCTTGAGAGAGACCGTCGCCCACATCGCCTGAATCGACATGACAAGTGCGATGAAGACCAAGTCGGGAATGTATCATCTTCGCGCGCTGAAATCGAGCACGAACGACTGGGCTGTCTCTGGCCGGTCGTCTGTGGACTTGACGCGATCGCGATCGCCACACTGGCGTCAGCAAAGTCCTGGTCGAGTGTTCGACAAGCAGCCGTCGCGCGCTCGCAGGCGACCCAGATCTGCCAGATCTGCGGTGCTGTGCATGCGTGCGAGTGCGACCGAGTGGGCGAGCAGAACTCGAAGCGATGTGACCCGGAGCCTCATCATCGTCTGAATGGGAAGGGAGCCACGAGGGACCTGCTCGAGGCGATGGCGCTTCCGCTCGCGCAAAGTTTGCTCTTACAGTTTGCCAGCTCGCAAAGCGCGCTCCTCCTTCTCTCGGTGCAAGCGCCCCTTTCTTCCTCCTCTTCTCGGCCTCGACGTCGTGTTCTCAGTCTGGATGTATCAGGCGGACAGGCGGGCGTGTGTCTGCGTGTGTGCACAATCAACCACCGGTTCTCGTAGACAAGCTCCTACTCATGTTCATCATGTGTGTACAGCACTCGCTGCGATCCCGCTGGCGCAGGCGAGGCCGCCTTCGCGACTGCCAATGCGATCCAACGCATTCGACGCATTATCTCGCCAGGCAGTCGATCCACGACACGCCCGCCTGCCACATGCGCGCAGCTGCTTCGAACGGCCCTGCAGCGACACCAGTGTCTGCAGTGCCATGCCAAACATACCGCTGATCGCGACCTGGATCGTCCAAGCCTGAGCCACACGCGCGCTTGATGACTCCCAGACCAGCCGACAACGGCGACGACTAACGAGTCGTACGTAGGCGTTGCAGGTCACAGCGGCTCTCTCGCTCTCTCACTTGTGAATGCGCGCTTTGTGTGACGTTCACGATGGCGTGTGTCTGCGCGCAAGCATCGTGCCTCACTGCTGCTGATCATGCTCCGTCTCGGTCCAAGACAGCGCTCTGCACCAAGCGCCAGTGTCTGCCACGTCTCGCTCTCTCGCTCGCTCGCGCACGTGATGCAATCTGAGCGCCATTCACATATGCGCGCTTCGCATGGACATTGTGATGGCGACTCGGTCCTAGGAGCCTTCTCAGCAGCGTCTCGTCCAAGGCTTGTGACCACAGCGCTTGATTGGGAACGCGACGCTGTCCTCGCGGCTCAATCGCGCAGCTCTAGTGCGTGAGCAGCCCGACCAGCAGTCACTATTGCTGGTTGACCAAACTGCGAAGGTCCTGCGTATTCGAGAACAGATCTGCTCCATACACTGCCGCCGCTGCTATCGATTAGAGTTGCCAAGCAGCGCAGCGCGGTGTCCATGGTGGTGTTGTTGCGGTGGAGCATTGCAGCAGTTTGATAGAGACTGATTACCCTCTATATGCGGCGAAACGGTTTCTGTTCTTTTGCTTTTGAGTTGTGCAAAATACAAGTCTACTTTTCAATACAAACAGTTGCTGCATTAGAATTGTTTTTACAAATAGGCAGAACTCATGTTGCGATCTTCCACACAAACGCACGCACGACATCGCCAACACGCACAAACACAAGCTGTCGCGGCGACAATGACGGCAATGGAGCTGCTTGTGACTGCTGCTGCCAGCAACAGTTCATCGTCGAACGCGACGAGCTCGCTCACGCCACCGCCGCCTGGAGAAGCACCTTCAGTATACTTTGTCTACGCCTGCGTGTATGCGTGCGGTGCGCTGTTCCTCGTGCCGAGCGGCGCCTCGTGGACGCGCATGTGGCGCAACCGACACATCGATAGCACGGCTGTGCGGCTCTTCTCGCTCCTCGGACTCGGCGCGTTGCTGCGCGCAGTCGCGTTCGTGCTCGTCGCTGTATGGATGCTCGGTGTCGCGCGCTCGAGTGGCACAGCGAAGGAAGCGCGGCACTTGCACCTGTCGTACCTCGAAGTCGTGTTCCTGTGGCAGCTTCTCGGCATGCTCGGGTCGTTCGTGCTCGGCGGAGTCTTCCTCCTTGTCTTCAATACGTGGGCGGGCATGATCGAGCAGGTCGGGAGTGCGTCGCTGCCCGCCATGGGCACTGGCGGCAGCAGCGGACTCGCCTCGGCGTTCTCGACCGGCATCTCGCGCCGTCCTAGTGCCGCTGCGTCGCCGCCGCGCGTGCTATTCATCAAGGTCGTAGTCGCGATCTACGTGTTCCAGATCGTAGCGTTTGTGGCGCTGCAGCCAGCGCCGAGCAATAGTGTGCGTCGCAGCATGTACCTCATCGCGACCGTGTTGCTCGCGTTCTGCTTTGTCATCTGCCTCTTCCTTCTTCCCGCGTACGGTGCACGCATGTGTGCGCTGCTTGACAAAGTCGCAGAAGACGTCGCGCACCGGCAGCGCAACATCCGACGCATCGCAGCGATCGCAACGATGTTCTGCCTGATGCACACAGTGTCGCTGCTGCTCCTCGCAGCGTCACAGACTGGCGACGGAGCGTCCCAGGACCAGCACCTGAGTACGCTGGCAAATGCTACTGATAGCAGTAGCAATGGCGACGACTGGTCTGCTCTGGACACGGTCTTTGCGATCCCGACACGCGACATCATTGAGCAGAACCCGATCTTCTTCTTCACTGCGAGCGGCGGCTCAGCGACGACAGGACTATTGCGCTGGGTCGTGCTGCTCGAAGTCGTCGAGTTCCCGCTCGAGTGGACGCTCCTCGTCTCGCTCCTCTGTGTCTTGCCGTCGAAAGCCGTGCTGCCATCGATACACGGCTACCAGCCGATCGCAGACAAGAAGTGGCGACAGTAACGCAGATGCTTGTGCATCGTCGCGAACAACGTGCCCAGTGTGTATAAGGGCGTCAATCGACAAATGAAGGTGTTGTATCGTTTCAATAGGCACGTGGCGCGGTGTCCAAAGCGATTGTGTCGTAGCGCGTCCAGAGCGAACGCACTGACGATGCTCAAAGAGATTGAGACACCACGCAGGTGTGCAAGCGACAAAACTGAAGCCATGTCGCAAAAGTTTACAATCAGAGCAAAATCAGAGCCTAATCGCTTCCATCTTGTTTCCAAGAACATATTTTATTCAAGGTTAGCTGATCTTACAACAATTGTGAGCATCTGAGTTTGACACTTGCAAATGTCACTTTCGGCACTCTTTGTGACACACCAGAATTGCAACAAATGCTCGCTTGAATCCTCACTCGATCACTCGAGCTTCTCCAAACGATCTCAACAGTG
>JAASFN010000375.1:0-22247 GCA_023333795.1 Globisporangium rhizosaccharum | reverse complement strand
TCTTGTCCTGCGCGCCATGTGCTGTCTACGCATTGGGTGGTGTCTGAATACTGTGTATGTGTGCGTGCACCTGTGTGTATGTATGTATGTGTAGTCTACCTGTCTGGCTAGTGGTGGATTTGCGAGCTCCGTGCAGTGTGTAGTGTACTATGTGCAATGTAATTGTATCGGATTTGGAGTACTCGGGTTTGATAACGTGCAAGCGTGAACGTTTGTGTTGTGGGTTGTGAGTACGCTGCTTGGTGTGCTTGTAGTTGCGAACGACATCCACTGGGGTTTCCTCGTGTTGTCCACAAGGTGCTCGTTTATTCGATGGTGTACTGTCGGTGCAATTTCCACGCTGTTGTCGCATTTAATGCGTATGTCTCGGTACTTTCAAACCTTGATGTGCGTGAAGAGTCGCAGCGATCTTTCGTGACCACCGCGTCACACATGACCACCACTTCTGCGCTCGCACTGCTCAAGCTCACTCACACTCCTCAAGCTTCCGCGTTCCGATCACCTTTGCTCCTTCGTCTCTAGTCGTTCATTGATCACTGAGTCTCCATCTTCACGATGAAGCGCTCGCTCTTTCTCGCTGCGACGTATGCGCTCTCCGTGTCGCTCGTCCTCTTCACTGCCAATGGAGTGCCGCTGGCTGCCGACACCACGAGGACGACTGCGACTTCGACCGCACATAGCGCTGCACGACGCACCGAGTCTGCACCTCCTGAGCCATTTTGGGGTCGCATCTACCTCCGCCATGGCGTCGCACCGATCCAGTACTTTCGCGACAGCTTCAGTGGTCCAATGGTCGAGCGCGAAGTCGAGTTCTACTTCCCACGCGACAACCGCTTTGGCTGCGACGCGCTCGAGGACGACGAGCAAGACATGATCTTTGACACAGCGAACGTAAACCGCTCCGTTGCACTCGTTGTCGACCGAGGCGAGTGCACGTTTGAGGAGAAGTCCCGCGTTGCTGAGTCTGCAGGCGCTGCAGCACTCGTGGTCGTGAACTCGGACGACAGCGTGAGTCGCCCAGTCGCACTGGCCGATGGCGGCGAGATCCAGATCCCGTCTGTGATGGTGCGCAAGTCCGGAGGCGCGCTCTTGCGTGCAGCAGTCGCCCACGAGCGTGTATATGGCCGCCTCTTGCCCATGGTGTGCACGAGCAACCCGTATGCGTGCGCTCCACGGACGAAGCCCGAGCTCACGTACATGACGAGTGCACTCGTGCGCAGTGGCGTGCTGGTGTCGAGCGCCGACCAGTCGGTCATTGGCGACTTCCTCTCATCGACGTTTGGCGGCGTGATGCCGCAGCGCACTGCACTTCCAGTCTCGACACTCTTGCACTCGTCCGTTGTGTGCCAGAACGCCGACACTGAGCCGATGCCGCGTCTCGACGGCCAGATCGCGCTCATTGCTGGCAGCGGCGCGGAAGCCGGTTGCTCCGTGCTCGACATGGTCACTGCTGCTCAAGCAGCTGGTGCTGTCGCAGCGCTCGTTGTCACCGACAGCACCAGCACGAGCGTGTCGTCGCATGCATCTGTGCCAGAGGACTGGCTCGGCTACAACGTCACGATCTTCTCTGCAGTCATCTCGTCGACGACGACGCTGCGACTTGTCGAGCTCCAGGAGCAAGGCTCAGCGCTCAGCCTCGTGCGCTTTGAGGCTCGGAATGCGATCGCAGACGCGTGGGAGCAGATTCACCGCCTCGCGACACTATCGGCGTGGCCAGCGCGTCAGGACCGCAAAGAGAAGCTCGTGAAGAAGCTCTTTAAGACGTTCACGCTCAACGCTGGACATTCAGAGACGCTCAAGAGCCACTACGTGACAGTCGCAGGCGCGAGTCTTGCGTCTTGGAACGCTCTTGTGCCAGTGCAGACAGCAGCAGAATCCGAGACAGAAGCAAGAAGCGAGCTCCACGATCAAGGCGACGCACTTGCTGCCAAGCTCGCAAGTGCAGCAGCGGCGACCAGCGAGGCACGGGACGAGCTGTAAGGCGTTCATAGTGTCTCAGAGACAGAGACCCAAGCGTTCGAATCACACGTTTTTCATTGCGATCTGTCCTAGTCCGTGAGGATGCTCTGTCCATTCATGTGCGATGGTACGCAAGCTGCCGCCGCCGCCTACAGCTTCCTACTAGCTCTCTTGTCCTCCTTGGCACGGACGCTAGTGCCTTAGAGCCCAATCCAGTACGAGCGACCGTTTGGGTTGTGAATAGGCGACTGGTGCGCCATGCCACCGCTGCCACTGTCCGTGGTCAGTGCCCACTCGTACCACACGCGGTGGTTCGCTACGAGACGCCAAAAGTGCACATTGAGGCGCTCGTCCTTGGCGACCGCCACTGGCGTGCGCAGTGGAAAGTAGATCGGGAACCAGCTGAACATGCCGTCCGAGTGCGTCTGCGGGTTGATGCTCAGCGTGACGTCGTCGTAGAGCACAGCGTCAAAGTAGCCCGCAAAGCCGTGGACAACGGCGCTCGCGCGTGCCGTGAACGCCATGTCTGTCGCGCGGCGGTTGTCAATGCGCGCGTGGAACTTGGGGTGTGTGAACGTGAAGCATGGCGCGGACGGCGCAATGGCGTAGATGTTGTGCAGCCGCACAACGTACGGCGTCTCAAAGTGCTTGAGCGACTCGTGCGCCTTCACGTCGTTCCAGAGCTTTGACGACATGATCGGCGCGACGTACGACGTGTACGCGCTTGGGATGCTAATGCCGTTCTCTGTTGTGATCAGTGGAGAGCTGCGTGAGGACGCAGTGGCGCACGAGAGACGACTGAAAGAGAGAAGCGAGTGTGGACGTACCGTGGAGGAACGCCTGAGCACCATCGAGGCACTCGGGCGAGAGCTCATTGTCGCTGAACGACCCCAAGAGCTCGCTCACCATGATGTCTGCCTGCGAATACGAGCGAGCGTCTGTCCGTCAGTCATCCTCATAGCGATAGAGACGCAGTGCATAGGGCATTCGCTCCTACCTTCTCAGTCGTCTGCCAGTGGCGCATATCGGACGCAATGATCGTGACGTTGTCCCAGCGCTCCGAGATCTTGAGGTTCCGGAGCGTGATCACGGCGTTTGGGTTCTTCTCAACGGCAAACATGCGCGTCTTGCGGTTCGCAGTCACAGCAGCACGCAACGCACAGCGAACGATCGGACCGCGGCCAGCGCCAACGACCATTACGACCGACTCTTTGTCGACTGGCGTCGCCGCCAAAGCCTTGGCGATCGCCTTTTCGTACTGATTGTACTTGAACGCGTCTTGCTCAAACGTCTCGTACGTCTGCGACTCGAGGTTGTCCATAAGCGGCTGCAGCGGCGCTTGCAAGTAGTCGAGGTACGGCGCTTCGAATAGCGCTTTGGGGTCCATCGGGTCCTTCTTGCCATACAGAAAGTGCATGTACTGGACGTACGGCAAGTAGCTCCCGCGGTGGCGCGGTCGCCCAGAAAAGTAGCACTGGACGTTGTACTTGAACACGTCGGCCATGAACTGCTGGTGGCGCTGCGAGAGCGTCGGATACCCCTTGCGGTTCGTGAGGAAGATGCTCGTGGGAATGATCACCGCCTAGGACACCACACACACAGAGCAGGAGCGATTGACAGTGAGTCGACACTGTTCGAATGACTCTCACGACTGCCGCACACGCGACTAGGACGTACGCGAACGGGCTCGCCGAGCCAGCGCTTGAGGTCCTCCGTCGACGGCAAGTCCGCTGTGATCTCGAGCGCAACGTGCACTTTCGGGTGGTACTCGCACGCAGCGCGCAGCGCGTGCCACGCGTCCCATGGACTCACGCCAGCGTCGTCATCAAGGGAGATCTCTTCGTTGTGCTGCAAGCCAGGGCCGCCGTGTGCAAGTGCGCGCGCGCCAGTCCCCACGCGGTACGACAGCGGAATGCGCACCCAAAACTGTAGCCATTGGATGCAGAGAGCGAGAGAGTGAGTGATGGTCATCTGTGCGTCTCAACAGTACAAAGCGGTGCAAGTGTATTTGTGCAGTCGTACCTGCAAGTACTGCGCTTGCGTGACCGACTGGTTGAGCACGCGCGCGTAGTTGGGCGAGCGCGTGTGCTGCCGCGGCGTCGGGAGCAGCACTGCTGGCACCGACAGGTGCGATGCCCACGCGACCTCTTGCTTGAAGACCTTCTCTGCTGCGAGCCGCGCGCGCGGACACGTGGCGTCGAGGTTGATCCACTTGGACACCTCCCCGACGACCGACGACGTCCAGCCGCGCGAGTCCATGACCAGATCCGAGCCTGTAGCAGTCGGCATGATACGGCAGTACATTGGTGAATATGTGTAGGACAGTGGACTTATGATCGAGTGAGTAAGAGAACGAGAGAGAGTAAGGACGTACGGGACTGTGGACCATTGCGCGTGTCCGAGACACCGATGTCGTCACGCTTGAATCTATACGCCAACGAGCGACAGAGAGAGAGCAAGCGAGTGAGCAAGGAGGCTGTGCGCATGATAGCTGTATGTGTACATGTGCAAGCAGCGCACCGCGGATGGAAGAGCGGTGCGATCACGCCACTCATCTTGTCTTCGTACACCTGGACCACATTCGACGCAACTGTTGTGAGCGTCGTTTGCTGCAATCGACAGTATCGCTACGGTGGGGCAATGGAGAGAGAGAGCGAGTGCACGCGCGTATACTGACCTTGTCGAGCGTCGCAGGCAGGTCATAGCTAAAGGACGTCTCGAGACCGACGAAGACGCGCTCGGCGCTCATGTTGTCCAGCGATTTGATCGTGCGATCTGTTTGGTGATGTTGTTGGCTCGGCGCTATACTTTATGCGGACACAGTAGTACGAGACATGTGTGCACTATTGACGAAATATCTATAAAGTCAATCTTGGATGCTGTTGCTGCGCTTGGATGCTCTTCCGCTACATGCTCTTCGACGCACACCAGCATCGCTCACGACCGTAACGCAAGCGAGCGCTGCGCTGCTTTGCACCTCACTTGCTATCAGGAGTCTGCACTGCAAAGGAGATGCCATTTCATACGTCCGACTGACCGACCTGCGCTGCTTCCATGCGGCGGTCGTGGACGACGATGACAACGACTGCAGTAACACACCGCACATCTGTGCTGCCCTGTGTCGGAGCGTTCACTCGGTGCATCAGTCACACGATTACACTAGCGATCATGCAAGCTTGCAAGACGTCAGCGCTTCACTCGCTCAAGCTTCTCGTTCTCTCTCAAGCACGAGACGCATAGGAGCCGACTTGAAGGAGCGCTGCTCGTAGCCGACTTGAGCACTCCTTGCAGCTACTTGTCCAACGCCACTGCAAGCACCACACTACCGTACTCTATGGGGTGTTCAATAGCACTGCGCTGTACACAAGTCAGAGTTCTAAGCTGTAGACGCACGCGTACAAACGCTAGCTCGAGTCATGAGTGTGAGGAGGCAGAAGCAAGCGCAGGGTCAGCGAGTCGCCCTCCCAGCTCTCGTTGCTACAGTCTTAGCTTCGCTCGCTTCCCAACTCTCACGCACGCTCACGCTCGCGCTCTCTCTCTCTCATGACCGATGCCAGTGGACGCACGAACACGACTTCCTCTGATCGCACTCTGCTCTCGCACTGCATTGCGCCTCAAAAAGCCACAGACCCTCACGACGCCTTCGACCACTTCACACCGAGCCCTTCAAGGACGTCGAACGTCGGGTCCGTCAAGCGCGCTTCGTCGATCTCACGTGCGCGCGCGAGGAGCTTGCGGTACTTGAGCGCCTTGAGCGCGAGCTTTTGCTGATTGCTACTCACGCTCTCGTCACCAGTGCAGTCGGCTTGAGGCGATGTCGGCGCGCTCCGCTGACGCGCAAGCACGATCATGCGCCGAGTGTTCTCAGCACTGCGTTCGCGAAGCGCATCGTCGCGATAGCGCGCCTTGAGCTGTCGTGTTGGCGACGAAGATGGCTCAAGCGCACGCACAGGCTGCGGGACCGCTGTGATCGAGCGGCGGATGAGTGCGCGCTTGGGGATCTCAGACTCAGACATGCCTCGCTCTTTCGTCACGCGGGTCTGCGTTGGCACCATCACGGTCGGCTGAAGACGCGCAAGGAGCTGTTGCTTGCCTTCGCGACTCTGCTGCGCACTAAACTCGCTTTGCAAGAGCACGGCAGCTGCTGCAATCGGGTCTTCATCCAGACGGCCATTCGTGTGCTTGATCTTTGGCGACCGGCGCGACGGCGAGTGCGACTTGGCGCGGCGACTCGGCGAAGGCGTGTGCCTCCACCGCGATCTGCGACCAAACACGTCTTGCATCGACTGCTGCTGGCGCGGCGCAAAGTCGTCCCAGAGCTGCGACGTGTTGATCGCTGCAGGCGGGAGCAGCGACTTGGAGATGCCGTACGTCATTGCAGCGAGCTGCAATCGCGCTCTTGAGCAAGACAGTCGGCCGAGTGAATGAATCGGCGGGGATGCTGCCCAGTGAAAGCGCTTGTGCAAGAGCAGTGTCGGTCGGTGTGTGCGCACAGCCTCTCGTGTGTTTCTGTCTGAACGACGGCGACGGCGACGGCGGCAAAAGCAAGCAAATTGAGAACTGCTCGCTCCGTCGCGGCGACTTCGACGGTCGCTCGCTCCTTGCTGCTTGCCTCACATACAACGCCTGCTTGACGAAGAGAAGACTCGCGAGCGGTTGTTTGTATTTTGAGCCTCCGCCACCGCCGTCTCGTTCCCGTGTAGTTTCTCCGCGTTCGCGCTCGAGTCTTTTGAGTGAGCAGCCCCGCGGATCTTTCTACCTTTTATGCACATGCGAGGAGCAGGCGGACGGGTGAACGACGACGACGGTAGTAGTCGTAGTGTCCATTGCGCAGAACAACAAGGACAAGGGCTCTCTCTCTTGCTTCTTTCGGGGTCTTGAACGCACGCGGGACGCGTCGGCCGTGGCCACCTCGAGCGTTGAAGCATGACTAGATCCGTCCCGCGCAGGCACACATAGAGAGATCTTCAAAGACATGCACAAAGCCACATCTGAAACGAATGCGGATCACGAGCCGCTCTGTCAACAAGACACGCCAGGACGAGGAGCTTCTGCACGTGGCGAGTCCGTTCCTAGCGATCGAATCGCAGAGCGCTTTGCACACTTGCGTATGTGGTGAGCGTGTTCACATGGAGCAAATGCAGCAGCAGCAATGGCGAGGCGCGACGCGACACACGAGCGCATGTGGCAAGCAAGCAAGCGGTGGGCATGCGACCGCAGAAGATCGCTGAATCCCACATGGCTTCATCAGCTGACCAATCAGATCGCAGAAACTGGGATCTTGTGTCGTCCACACGAATCACAAGAATGTCAAGAATGTCAAGAGCTCGCATCGAGCTAACTTGCTCGGGTCGTCTCTTGAGTCGTCTCTTGACCTGTGTGTCTTTGACGCTTGACCATCATGCGTTCACACACAGCTTGAACCACCTGCTTGAACCAGAATCACTTAGCGTCTAAGGTATGCGGAGCGTTCAACGCGTAGAGCCAGCCAGCTTACGTGCCAGTACGACCGACTATACATGAACAGCGAGTGCTCACGAGCTCCGGAGATCTCGACAACAGCGATGGCAACGACGCTTCGAGGAGGTTTTAAATCACACCGCCAAGTATCCAGCCAGCGAGACCCACACATGTAGTTCCTGAACAGCGTTTGCTTTCGACCATCGTCTCCTGCTGCACTGCACTGCACAGACCAACAACAGCGTTGAAAGTAAGCGGATATGTGAGCGAGCACGCTTGCTTTGCTCGCTCGGATGCATACTTGGGGGCGAATTCCGTGACAATCAATCGCGCGTTCACGTCCGTTGTGCTCACGTTAAAGCTCGTGAGGGTGGTGGCGAACCACAGTGGCGGTTCAATGCACTTGCCCTCTCTGGGTGTCCGTTTTCGTCAGTGGCGTTCGATACGTTTCACTATGAGGTCGGAAGTGCTCCGACCGCACCGGAACACGTGAGAACTGCTTGAGTTCGAGTCTCGTGCCTCGTGTGGTTGCGCCTTACTGCTGCTTCACTCACTCGCTCTTGTTTCAAGACCACGCATTCGACAAGCTCTACACACGCGTACTGCTGCTGCTGTATGTGACACATACAGACAGCGCTCTTCGACAATGGTGCGTGAAGCCACGATCGATGATCGTTGTGTCTCGCATGTCGGACGCGAGTGTTGTTATTGTTGTTGCTGCTGCTGCTGAGCCGGAGACACCATGAGCGCGGCGCTCGAGCGACGTGCATGATGATCTTCGATGCATGAGCTTGCGTGACGCACAGATACGATGTAGACGTTGGGACTGACGTACGAAGCAAATGATGGACTGATATCAAAGGACGATTCACTCACGCGATGCGATGCGAAGTGGTCCTCACGAGCTCACACGACAAATGGGCACAGCGACTCGTGTATCGATCATCGCACTCGCATCTTCACAACGTACGTGCGAGCACCAAGCTCTGGTGCTGCTGCACTTGTGACCACATCCATCCATCACAGTTCCACTTGCTTTTTTCACTACCACAATCTGCGGTTCGACAGCCGTTTCGAAAATCAAAGGCGAGAGAGAAAACCGCACAGCAGCCACTTTGCGATTCTCAAGGGCGTCGAACATGGCGATGACGATGCGGTGGCTCGTACTGCTGCTCTGTGCATTGCTCGCACTCGCACTTGCACACGTAAATGCTGCTGCCTCCTCGGCACTGGAGCAGCAGCAGCGCACGCATGAGCACAGCGACGAGGTCTTTGATGCCGCCGAGCACGCGCACCTCTCTGCTGCTGTCTCGGGCTGCGGGCTCTGTCAGCGCACAGGGCAGTGCGACCAAGCCTTTCGTGGCACACAAGGGCAGTTCTGCCAGACACTCGTGTCCGGTGCGCCGTGCTGCTGTCCCGCGGACGCGCAGTGTGTGCTCACGAACGTGTACAACTGCCGCTGCCGTCGCTCGGTCGTCGCGTCTGGCACTGCGAGCAGTCCGAACGTGCGCACAGTGACGCATACGACAACGAGCTCCGAGTCGCCCAAGGCATCGACGATCGTGATCCTGCTCATCTTGCTCTGCTGCGTGTGCTGTTGCTGCTGCGGCGCATCGGAGAAGCGCAAGCGCGAGCGCGAGTACTACGCACCAGCGACGACGCAGTACGGCACGTACCCTGGCCAGCCGCCAGTCGCGCAGCCAGTGTACCCGTCGTACGCGTACCCATCGGCACCGCCAGCATTTGACGACGACAATCGGTACCAGCACTCGGGTGGGAATGGAAACAGTAACTTTGCCGCTGGTGCGCTCGGCGGACTCGCAGGACTCGGCGCTGGCGTGTTCCTTGGCTCGGCGTTCAGCGGCGACAACTCGCGCGAGACGACAACGACAACGACGTACTTTGACGGCGACTCGGGCGGCGGTGGCTTTGGCGGTGTGTCGGCATCGACATTCGAGTTTAGCGGCGACACGGGCGGTGACGACGGCGGCGACTTTGCTGGCGACTCGTAGGCAACGAGTGTGCGAGTGTGAGTTTGTGTGTGTGTGTGTGTGTGTGAAGGAGAGCGTTCAATGGATTGATCGGACTCTTGATCAATCGATACGAACGTGACTGTCAATCGTGACACCATCGACGACGTTGTTTGTGACGACGACAGCATCAACCGATGAGTCCTCCTCCACTCTTGTTGTGCTGATTTGTTGGAGAATCACGGCCCTCGCTTTCAGAATCTGCTGATTTCCTCGATGCTGAAAGTGCTGATTTGCGCTCTTCAAGGCAGCTTCGCTTGACCTTCAGTCGCACCATGGCTGCCAGTGCACGCATTCCGAGCACCACCCACACATCACCAGCGCACACTAGCGCTCGCTCAACATGCGCGCGTTGCCATGACGCGCAGCAGCGACCTCGAAGGCCTCTCTCTCTCGAGCGTCTTCCTCTTCTTCGGACGCGAGGTCGCTCTGCGTGCAGACAAGCACACAAGCACACGGATCGAGTTCTGATGTCTGGAGTCATCTCGCAATCAAGACGCTCAGGGCACTGCGTTTTCCCTGCTAGCATACATTAACCAAGTTGCGAGCGCGAAACGAGTCGCTCGTGGGCCTTGGATCTGAACGCGTTTGTGAGACAGCATCAAGCCAGTCGTGCTGAGTCGCTGCGCATGGAGCACCAACGTGCTCTTACGCTCGAGCTCACGCTCACACTCATGTTCTTGCTGGAGCTCATGTGCTTTAGCAGCGATGATAACACGCCACACGCACTAGCATTCTTAGTCTTTGCGGCCAGCGGGAAGCGTTCTTGAGCGACGATGCGTCCCGCCAAACGTTGGATTGGACGAAGAAGGCGAAGCCGAAGGCGTGCGCGCGATCTGCTTGCTGAGGTGTTGCTGGTTTGGCCATCGCGCATCGAGAGCCGCGCACATTGCGCGCCATCCGCGCTGTCGATACTTGGCAGCACCTTGCGACTGCAGCAGCCGCAGCAGCGTCTCTCTCTCTCTCTCTCCGACAACAACAGACATCCAGGCAGATCGATCTGTCCAGGCAAAGCAGATCAGCGAGATTGGATGTGGACTGACTGGACGCGCGTTTGCTCCGCGCGCCAGTAATCCCTGCGCGCTTACGCATCGCTCCGCGTTTAGGATTGCTTGACGCGAGACTGATGATCCGCGAGCAGTGCCCTCGCTCATGTGCACAGCGATGAGGCGAGCACCAGGCAGCAGAGCAGGAGCTCCAGTCAACGACTGCGACGCGCTGCGCACCACATGGTGCCGCTCTATGACGTGTGCTTGCCAATCTGCGCATTGCGCTCATTGCGCTCGTCTCGAGCAGGTGGCCGCCGCATGATACGACGCGCTCAAGCGCACCAACGAGCTGGTCAAGTCCCATGAAGGTCGTCGTTGCGAGCAAGTTGTCCTTGTGTGCTTGCTGCTCCCGCGATCAGCGCATCGAACGGCGTCGTATGAGCTGACATGTTTGGTACCTGCGCGCGTCAGAACTGATTTGGTCCGATACTTTCTATTTTGCGCTTTCTCGGATTTGCTGTAGCAAACAAGCCACTCGTGCGAAAGTAGTTTGAGCATGTCTGCACTGATTGTCTGAACTGGAGTGCACGGCAGACAACTGACGCCAGAAACGAGCCAAACGATGTGCACCTGTCCGTATTCACGCATGATGTGTGCAGACGCTCGACTTGCTTGCTCGACAGCACGCTTGCTGCTGCGATGGTGGCGACGACGACGACGACGACCGCAATGGCGGCACGGAGCGCCATTCCCCATTCCGCGCGCTACAGGACACACTACAAGACATACAACAGGACACAGCGCTGTAATGCATAAAGCAACCACACCACAGACGCTCACCACGCACGAGCTCGAGCGCCTCGCTGCGAAGCTCACGATGTCGTCACGCGCACTGCAGACGCAGATCCTGACGCTGCATCACGAACTTGCAGTGACGCGGCGCGAGCTCGCGCTCTCGCGCCAGGACCTCGACGAGAGTCTCGTGCGCCTCCAGGAGATCGACGAGTACATGCGCGAAGTGCAGGACGAGCTCGCAGACGACACCTGTGCGCTCTCGAGCGACGATGTGCGCAGCCGCGAAGAGCAGCTCGAAGAGCTCTACGAAGAGCGCGACGAAGAGGTCTCGCTCCTTGAGCACGTGCGCGTGATCATTGAGCTGCGCGAGTCGTCGCAGAGCAAGCTCCGGATCGTGATCGCGAAGCTCGTGAAAGAGCTCTGCTGCGTAAAGCGCAAGGAACAGCTGCTCGTGATGCTCGCTCTGCGCTCGCGCCTTGTGACGCTCGTGCCGCGCAAGTTCTACTAGCATGCGCACGTATGCATGCACGCGCAGTGTACCATAGAGAGCACAAGCAGACAGCCACGCAAGCAAGTAGACGAGCAGTGTACCATAGACAAAATAGACTTTCGCGAGCTTCGAGCTAGTGCTGGACATAAAATGATGCTTGGATCGCGCAACGCGTCCACAACGCTCGTCCATGCGTTTGCTGCTAATCGCTGCGGTCGTCAATGACATTCACAGCTCATCGATCTGCTCGAGGACCATGAGCATTACAAGACTAGAAGAACTCTGGACGAGATCTGACTGGATACAAAGTGGTACATGTACCAGCTCAAAACGGTACACTGTACCATTTCAAACCTTCCTTGTTGAGATTTTCTTCGCTCTTTGAAGTCGTCGCAGCACGAAGAGCTCGCATCAAGTCGAGTGCTCTGTGTCGGTGCGTCTCTCTGTGTGCAGGTGCTGCTCTCTCTGTGTACACTCATGTGCTGCGTCAATGCGCTCATCTCTATCATTTCTCTCTCTCGTGACGACTCGTACTTGCATGCGCAGCAGCAGTCGCAGCAATGGACGCTGCCAAGTCGTTTGTGCTCGATGCTCAAGGGCAAGAAGATCTGCTCAAAGAGGCGCTGCGCAATGCACAGGACCAAGCGTTCCGCATGAAGCGCTCGATGGACACTAGTGAGCTCAACGGCGTGCTCAAACACGCAGCTGAGCTCTTGCGCGAGCTGCGCACGAGTCTCCTCTCACCAAAGAACTACTACCAGCTCTGTACGTCTCTCGCTCTCGCTCTGTCGTCACGCCTATACATGCTCACCTGTCTGTCTGTCTGTCTGTCTACGTGAGCGGGCGAATGACTGGTCTGTAAGCTATGCACACAGCAGCAGTAGACTCACGCATGTCCCTTTGATTTGCTCATCCAGACATGCAAGTGCTCGACGAGCTGCGGCACTTGGAGAGCTATGTCGAAGAGCTGCACAAGTCTGGGACGTCGATCCGGTCGCTCTACGAGCGCGTCCAGAGCAGCGGAAACGTCTTGCCACGGCTGTACGTCTCGCACTCGTAGTGTCGCTGTTGTATGGACACTAGTACACTCATATGTAACCTGTATCTGTACCCAACAAACGTAACCCCAGGTACCTCCTCGTCACGGTCGGCTCCGTATACATCAAGTCGAAGGAAGCACCGGCGCGCGAAGTCCTGACTGACCTCGTGGAGATGACAAAGGGCGTGCAGTACCCACTCCGCGGTCTTTTTCTGCGCAACTACCTCTCGATCTGCGTGAAAGACAAGCTCCCAGACGTCGGGAGCGCGTACGAAGGCGACGGCGGATGCGTCGACGACGCGATCGCGTTCCTCCTGCAGAACCTCAGCGAGACGAACCGCCTCTGGATCCGCATGCAGACGCAAAAGACCGGGACTGCGCTCAAAGACAAGAGCGCGCGCGAGAAAGAGCGGCAGGACCTCCGGATCTTAGTCGGCACGAGTCTCGTGCGTCTCAGTCACATGGACGGCATCACGCAGACAGTGTACGCTGCGCAGGTGCTCCCGCAGGTCCTCGCGATCATCGTGAGCTGCAACGACCGCATTGCACAGGAGTACTTGATGGACTGCGTGATCCAGGTCTTCCCGGACGAGTACCATCTCCAGAACCTCGACCAGCTCCTCGAGACAATGGCAAAGCTCCATGACACTGTCGACGTCGCAGCGATCGTCTCAGCGCTCTTAGAACGACTCACAGCGTATCACGTAGCAATGGGGACGACTGGCTCAACGCCACTTGCGACGCAGCAGATCTACGGCACTGACGCAGACGCTGCGAGTACGCGGCAGCAGCAGCTCTTTACGCTCGTGATGGACGCAGTCGCGCGCTTGGCAGCGCCTCAGGACGTTGAAAAGACCGCAGCAAGTCAGTCGCTTTCGTCAATGATGGCGCTGTACGCGAGCTTCACAGCGTTCACGCTCGCGTGCTTTCCCACGAAGATAGCGTTCGTCGCTCAAGTCCTCACGAGCTGCTTGCGCTACGTGACCGAGCAGCCGTGGCGCGACGACGTTGATAAAGCGACTGTCGTCACCAAGTCGATCGAGACGCTTGTGGTCGAAACGATGGAGCGACTGAGCGTGCGCGACCTCATGCTCCTGGACGCGTTGCCGGACCTCTTGACCTGTTTGCCGTGGAAAACAGCGCGGAAGCGCGCGGTCTTGGCATTCGCTCACGTGCTGCTCGCGCGCGAGACGCCACTCGAGACAGTTGCGCAAGTCGAGTTTGCGACGGACGTCCTCGCGCCGCTGATCCGCGACGACCCTGCGGATCCGCCGCTGTCACTCGAGCCAACTGGCGCAGACCGCGACGACTTTGAGCGCGAGCAAGCGACTTTGTCAAAGGTCATTCATCTCGTCCGCGCCCGGGACTTGGACGTGACGTTTGCGATGTTTGCGGTCGTGCGGCGCGCCATGGGCCACGGTGGCGTCTTCCGCATTCGCTTCACGCTCGTGCCACTGATCTTCCAGTCGCTTGCGTTAGCGAGAGCCATAGCGACGACTGCCTCAGCTAGTACTCGTCCAGCAGCTAGGACGTACACGACGCAGCCGCGCGAAGTGCTCCAGTTTGTCCACGAGATGGTCACGGCGCTCGCGTCAAAGCTCGAGCAAATGTCCGTCACGTGCGTCAACTTGTTTCTCCAGTGCGCGCTCGTGGCCGATCACTGCGGCTTGGAGGCGATCGCGTACGAGTTCATCACGCAGGCGTTCATTGTGTACGAAGACCAGATCTCGCACTCGCGCGAGCAGTGGCGCGCGCTTGAGCTCCTCGTTGGCGCACTGCGTGCCACACGCGCGCTCTCGAGCGCCAACTACGAAGTCGTGGCGACAAAGACGACACAGCACGCGGCCAAGCTGCTGAAGAAGCACGAGCAAGCGGCAATGGTGCTCCAGTGCGCGCACCTCTTCTGGGTACGTAGAGCTCTGCTGCGTCTTGGGTCCTCGTTCAAGTGCGATAGCTGTCTGACATTCACTCACGGTCCTCGACGTGGTTTGGTTTGGTGACTGTAGCATCCGTGTCTCGAAGACGGCAAGCGCGTGCTCGAGTGTCTCCAGCGCTCGCTCCGGATCACAGACGCGTGCTCGGGGACGTCGGCGTCGGCGACGCAAGTGCCACTGTTCATCGAGATCCTGGAGGCGGTGCGTCATTGCTCTAGGACTCTCTGCTAAGGTCTCTCTCTCTTGCGCCGTCTCTACTATCTAGCTCACCATGATGGCATGTGTGGCCTCTCTTCCATGCTCTCTCTCTCTCTCTTTCGTGTCCCTAGTACGTCTTCTTCTTTGAAGCCAAGACACCAGAAGTGACGCAGCACTACGTCACAGGGCTCCTTGCGCTCGTGAAGGACCACTTGGAGAACATGGAGCACGGCACGACGCGGAGCGAGTGCGAGATGCGGTACCGCGACATCCTGCGCTACATGGACACACGCGCACTCGCAGCAGCAGTCACGCCGAGTGCCCCCGCGTCGTAAGGCGAGGGGCTCAAGCGTAGAGAAGGTTACTGCATGTAGCACATCACACAAAGACTGCACTCGTACCAACCGCGTTGCATATCATCAAGTGCTTGTCCTAGTGTCCTAGTCCTTAGCTACTACTGCTCGCTCTCGACTGCGTAACCCTTGGTGAAGTACATCGCTCGTGTCACGCAGACTCGTCAAAGAGCTTGGTCCATGGCGCAGCGATGTTTTCGAGCGCTTCGAGGACGCACGCTGGTGCGCCGTCCGACCCGACGTGGAGCTGGAACTTGGACCCGACTGTGCCTTCCTGTACGAGTGCGAGGAGCTGGCTCCCGCGCGCATCGGCGATGAGCACGCGCTGGAGGTCGCCTGTGCGCACGAGCTCACTTGCGTGGCCGAGGAAGCACGGACTCACGCCGTAGAAGAAGACCACCGACGCAAACGTCCCAGCCTAACCATGGGCGATACGACATAGTCAGCTCCCCACAAGACAGTAGGTCAGAGAGGTAGCGAGACGTCTGAGAGCGTACACTGAGCATCTGAACAGCGATGTGGAGACCGCTCGCTGCTGCTGCCGCAGTCGTGTCTTGGAGCCGGAGCACGACGGTCGTTGAGCTCACGCTCGAGTTTGCAAAGCCGACATTGCTATCGCGTCGCGAGCGCGTGAGCAGCGATGTGCGCTGGAGAATCGGGAAGCTCGCACTGAGTGCGCGTGCAAGGCGCGCGAGGAGCTGCTGCGTTGGGAGACTCTCTTCTGCGAATCGATGGCGACTCTGCTGCTGTGAAAGGATCTTTGGCGCTGCCATGAGCGAGTACAGGAGCCGTCCTGAGTCGGCATGGACGAGGAACTGCCGCGTGATCTCGACTGGCGATGCACTGACGTGTGCGACCGAGTCCGAGATGCCTGTGCGGATGTTCTCGGCGCTGTTGTCTTCGATCATCGGCGCGACAAAGTCGTTCTGGAACGCGACGAATGCATCGAGCGTGCCGTCCGTGTCGCTACCGCTGAGGCTGTCGTAGTGGCTATTGCGGTGCGCATCGCCGCCTGCGAGCGCACTCGTGAGTGTGTACTTCTCTGCCATGTCCTCGACGCTCGCGCGACTCGCTTCAACGAGCGTCTCGACGTCGTCGCGAAAGCACCGGAGGAACTCGGTGAGGATCACGAGGCTCTTGAGGTGCGCCATGTCGAGCGCTTTCTGCGTCTGCTTGCGCTCAGCGCTGCCGGTCGTGCACACAACGACACATGAGAGCTGCGCCGCGGCGTCCGAACGCACGACGAGCGTGTGGCCATTGCTGAGCTCGAGTTCGCAAAAGTCCTGCGCTTTCGAGAACTGCACGAGACTCGCGACGAGGAGCGCGAGCTGCGCGTACCGCAGCGGCAGCGTTGCGTCAAGCTCCCACTGCACGAGGATGCGGCCCGTGGTGGTCAGCAGCAGACACGCAGCGCAGCGGTTCGTGAACATCCTACTAGCGACGACGACTAGCTCAGTCAGCGAGGACAGCGACCACGGGATATAGATATATACGACCAGCTCCGAAGCAACGACTAGTCAAGCGGCGCAGGACGATCGTGTTGCTAGCATCGAGTGTATCTGTGGCTACAGGACTCCGCTAGACCTCAGCTCCAGACACACAGTCCGAGCCATCATCATCGAGACCTAGTGGGAATCTCACGACTGCTTGCAGATCGCACTGTCGGTTCGTGCAGCAGCGACGCGCGTGGCAGTGTTTGGACCGAGCGTCGCGGATGTCGTCGAGACGTCCATGAACGATGCGGCGCGGCGCGTTGCCTTTGCACTGCTCTCGTCGCTCGCATCTGCGTCGGGTGGGAAGATTGGGACAGCAGGCATCGGCAGCGCCATTGCGCTAAAGAACGCGCGGTTGCGCTCCGACGTCTTTGCGAACTCGCGGTTCACAGGGCTGCTCAGGTCCGCGAGCTGTGCGCGCAAGCGCTCGGCTTCACACACTGCGGCCTCGGTCTCGCGCTGGACGCTCGCGCGCGTCTTGGCGAACGCGAGCTTGAGCACGCCAGTGTCGGTCTTCGCCTGCGTCTTGAGCTGCCGCGCAAACTCGGCGTGCTCGGTCTTGCGGTCGTCCGCCATGCGCGACAGTGCGTTCTCGCGCGCAAAGACGTCGTGCAAGTGCGCGCTCTTGGCCTGTGCGATCGCGTGCTCGAGGTGCGCGACGCGGTCCATGAGGTCGCGCTGCTGCGTCAGGAGCGACCGTTCTTCGTCGTGCAAGCTCCGCTCTTTCGTCAAGATCGCCTGTGCCGTAGCGCTACCACTGCGACTGCCGTCACTACTGCTACTCGCGTCCTCTGCGTCGCTGCCGTCCTGCGAGCGCTCAATGAGCGCCGCGCGCTCGAGCTCAGCCGTGCGACTGCGCGACCACGCAATGTCGTTTGTCGCGTTCTGGACGCGCACGTCCTGCTTGCGCGCCATCATGTCGAGATCGGCCCGGAGGCGCTCGAGCGCGGCAGTCTTGGCGTTCAGGTCGCCGCGCAAGCGCGCACGCAAGGCTGAGAGCTCCTGCGTCGCCGTTGCGAGCAGCGCGTCGTACTGACGCGTCTGGTCGGCTGACGCAGTCGCGACGTACGTGTTGCTGACACGCGCTGCGTCACACGCACGCTCAAGGTCGCTGCGCTCGCTCTCGAGCGCGTCCATGTGCGATCGGTACTGCGCAAGGACGAGGTCGCCCCAGTGCTGGATCGACGTCAAGACCGTCGTCTCGAGCGCCTGCGCGAGTGCTGCGTCTGCGCGAGGACCGCTCGCTTGTGTTGCGTACGCGTCAGTTGCTTGGCGCAAGTCCGACTTGTACTGCGAGAGGAGCGTCGTGAGTCCGTCTGAGAACGACGCACGGGGTCTAGAGCCATAGCGATAGTCACAAGACGGTGAGTGGTGGTGGTGCGGAACGAGCCAACCAGTGATTCCTACAAGACTCGCAAGCGAACGTACTTGGTCGCAAGGTCGCTCGCCATCGCCTCCAAGTTGTGCGGTAAGAGCTCCGTGAGCAGCGCATCACACGACTCGGTCGAGAGCGACTCGTTCTGTTGCGTCCGCGCTGCGAGCGTCGCCTTCGTGTACGCGCGCCACTCGACCAGGCGATCGCGAAACGCAGTCTTGCGCAGCGACTCGGGCAACTGTGCAGCGAGGTCCTGGAGCCCGATCTCTGCGCTCTGGACGCCGCGCGCGTGAGCGAGGTAGAGCGCGTGTGAAGATAGCGCTTGGTAGTCTGTATCGAGCGACGCTGCGACTGCTGCCATCGCGTTGTCGTACACGCGCGTCGCAGTCGTAAAGCCGTCAGCGATCGTGTGCTGAAGCAGCGCGCTCGACGCGAGGGCGATCGTCGGAAGCGTGGCGCGATTGAGCGACTGTACGTACGTCTCGAGCACGAGCGCAAACTGCTCAGCACGCAATGGCGCACCCATGAGCTGCTTTGCTGGCAGCGCCGTCGCCGCACTCGCTTTCTGTGAGAGGTACGTTGTGTAGAACGCGTCGATGGCATCGACAAACGGTTGGCGCAGTGCTTCGCGCTCCGTCGTTGGCGCAGCAACGGCCGAGATGCTCTCGAGCGCACGACTCAATGCGACGCACTCGCGCGTCGGAAAGTACGCGTGGAGGTACATGCGATTGGCATTGCGCTGTGCGACCGCGTCGCTGTAGCCGCCTTCGTCTTCAAGATTGCGCTCCAAGTACTAGCGACATGGGTGCGTACACGGGAAAGTGAAGCCATTGGCCAGAATCAGAGTGATGGTCAATATTGAGACCTGCTCGTGCGAGTGGCTGACTGGACGATAGGATGAGCGACATCTCGCGTACCTGGAGCGGCGTGAGCTTTGCGCCGTCGTCGCCTGTGAGCCACTTGAGCTTGACGTTCTGGATGAGCCAGACGAGCTTTGGCGCGTGCTGCCGAAAGTCCGTCGCTGTAGTAGTCGTGCGTACAACCAGGCAAGCAATATGAGCAGACGAGTATGTGTGTGTGAGTGGACAGAGCTGGCGTCCTAGCGTTCGAAGGTCCTCGAGTCGTACGCACCGACGCCTGTCTCGTCTTGATTCGCCTTCACGCGCAGGATCTGCGCGACGTCAGCGAGCCAGTCGAGGCGCTCGATCGCCTGCGCGTTGATCTCGCCGTCGTCATTGTACACGATTGCAGACGAGAGCAGGAGCAGGAGCGCGAGGCGCTGCTTGCGGTCTGTCGGCGTCTCGTCCGCACGAGCTCCGCTTGAGATCACGAGCTTGACGTTCTCTGCATCGTTGTTGCTGCTGTCGCTAGCGCTTGAATTTGTGGTGTGGGTTGGCAGCCAGAGCCAGAGCAGCACGTTGCGGTCTGGCGACGCGGGCGCAGCAAAGTCGCACGACGAGCGCAGCAGCGTCCGGAGAAAGAGCCGCTTGCCAGTGCGTGGTGGACCAAAGAGTCCGAGGACGTGGATCGTGCGCGCTCGCACACTGCGGAGCGCAGCGAGCGCGTCTGCATTGATCTGCAGCTCTTGTGTATTACTAGACGTATCTCCTTCAGAAGCAGCGGCGCGCGTAACGAGCGGCAGAGCGTGCCATTCGCGCGCGAGGAGGTCGTGCGTCGGCGCCATTGTCGTCGTCGACACGCCTCTTCTTGTCTTTGGTGTCATCAATTGAGCTTCCCAATAATCGTACTTTATCGAGTCACCGTACTTTTATGAAACGATTTATCGTATTTAACGAGAATTCGTACTTTGTAGGATGAATAGTGTAGTCCAGCTAAACGTGTTGCAATGCGATCATTCGCAAGACGTCGATCATCATGAACGACACGTCACTGACGCCGCCGCCACCGCCTGCGTCGTCGCACGCATGGTGGAGCGCGCCGTACTACACGCAAGAGGGCTGGGCGCCGAGCGCAGTGCCGTACTTCCAAGCTGCGCTCGTGTTCATGACTGCAGTCTACGTCTTTGAGACGTACTTGGACATCCGGCAGCACCGCAAGCTCCAAGAGACTGCGTTCCCACAGCCACTCGCTGACGCGCTCGGTGCGCTCGGGACGTTCACGCCCGCAACAACGAAGAAGACGGAGAAGGATGAGAAGACGTCAGGTGAGAGCAACGACAACGACGTCATCAAGACGGAACCGACTGACGCTGCAGCTGCGCCAGCGCCAGTCTCACTCCTCGACGCTACGCTCGACAAGTTTGACAAGAGTCGCGCCTATGGGCTCGACAAGAGCGCGTTTAGCTTTGTCTCGGGCGCGTACGCTCAAGTCGAAGCGACTGTGCTGCTTTGCCTTGGGTACTTGCCATTCATGTACACGCTCAGCGGCCGCGCGCTCGCAATGCTCGGACTCGACGCGACGAATGAGATCGCCGTTGCGCTCATGCTCCTCACGCTCACGTCCATTCGTGACACGCTCGTGAGTCTCCCGTTCGCGCTCTACTCAACGTTCGTCGTCGAAGCGCGCCATGGCTTTAACAAACAGACGCTCGCGCTCTTCTTCGTCGACAAGCTCAAGGGCTTTGGACTGTTCATTGTGATCGGGTACCCGGTCACGGCGGCGCTCATCTACGTCATTCGAATCGGCGGCGAGCGCTTCTACCTCTACGTCTGGGCGTTCCTCTTCGCCTTCTCGCTTGTCATGCTCACGCTCTACCCGGTGCTCATCATGCCGCTCTTCAATACGTTCACACCACTGCCAGACGGCGACCTCCGCACGCGCATTGAAGCGCTGGCGTCGCAGCTCCGCTTTCCACTCGCAAAGCTCTTTGTCTGCGACGGCTCAAAGCGCTCGAGCCACAGCAACGCCTACTTCTTTGGCTTGTTCCAGAGCAAGCGCATCGTGCTCTTTGACACGTTGCTCGAGCAAGCAACAGACGACGAGATCGTTGCGATCCTCGGCCATGAGCTCGGCCACTGGCAGCTCTGGCACACGGCGCAGGGCTTTGTGATCCAGCAAGTCTACACGTTTGCGTGCTTCTACGTCTTTGGACTCTGTATGCACGACGCGGCGCTGTTTGCGAGCTTTGGCTTTGCTACGGACGCCAAACCCGTGCTCATTGGCTTTCTGCTCTTCTCGCAGACTGTCTGGGCGCCCGTCGAGCACGTCCTGTCGTTCCTCATGACGCTCAACACGCGCAAGAACGAGTTCCAAGCCGACGCGTTTGCAGTTGATCTGGGGCACGACCGCGCGCTCAAGTCTGGACTCACGAAGCTCGCGATCGAGAACTTGTCCAACATGAACCCCGATGCGCTCTACAGCGCGTACCACTACAGCCACCCACCGCTCGTTGAGCGTCTCGAAGCGATCACTGCGCGTGCGAAGAAGCGCGAGTAAGCGTTTGTAAGGAGAGACGACATCTGCATGCTACCTTCACACAATGACTGAGCATATATGACAAGAAGCATTCACACAATGTCTGCGCACAATGCAATCACATACAACCCCTATTGCGCTTGTGAACACACTGCCTACCTCACGAATGGACCTACTGACTAACTGACGACCTACTTACCTACCTACCATGCATACACACAGACGTACGTACCTCTATTAGCGCGCTCAATAGGCGCTCGTGGCGACCACGACGTAGCGCATGCGCGCTTGCGCAGGGTTGTAGATGATGTACTCCGAGTGGTTCAGCCCGGTGGTCTCAGTGTCTGGTGTTGGTGTCCCAAGCGGCCAGATCGCGCCGTCAGCGTCTTCAACGTCGCCACTCTCGTCTGGACGGCACGTCCCGACGCCTTTGCAGCTGTTGTACGCATTCGTCGTCTTTGTGTGTCCGCCGCTGCTCGCGTGGATCCAGCGCTTTGCGTTCTCGTCGGACGCGACCATCTCTTTCACGTCGCCGAGCGCGACTTCGCTCAAGACAAACACACACGTCGATTGACCGCCATGTCGCGCGCTTGCGTGACAATACGCCTGTGCTTTCGACGCTTTGTCGGTGAAGTAGATGCCTTTGCCAAAGATCCGGCCGTTTGACGCAACCTCTGGCGGTGCAATACGGAGTCCATCAGTGAGGATCCCGAGCCAGTTGCTCATGCGACTGCCGTGCCACAGAATCTGCTCATAC
>JAASFN010000374.1:0-22293 GCA_023333795.1 Globisporangium rhizosaccharum | reverse complement strand
TAAGTATGCAATACTAAATCTAAGTCAACTAAAATGTGGTTGGCTCTGAGAGTCCAAGTTCACTGATTGGCTAATATTCTAGGATATCTACCAATTAGAGCCGCCGCCAATGAAGGCCGGTCTTAAAAGAGGTGCGTGAATTGTAATTCCGCAAAGCTGGGTTATTATCGGATAACCACAGCTTGTGTACCCCGTTACAAGGAGTGTGAGCGATAGACAGCAGCGGTGGCGTGAATGTTGTGATCGTGCTCTCGTAGTGTGTACACGCGTGCATGTGTGCAGCAGCACGTGAGTTTCATTGCAAATGGTGATTCTACGATTCAACGAATTGAGCCAACAACTATTTGAATTGAGCCCATAATTGTGTGAGGTTGTCGCAATATCAAAATTGGGGTGTCGCTCTAACAATCCCCGGAATATGTGATGAAATTGAAAATGAATAATACGCGATTTTAGGTGAGCGAAAATACCATTTTTGTCTTCAAATAGAGCTTAAGGGCATCCCCACAGGTCGCGCTAAGCAGGTTTAGCGGAAATTAAAATTTGGCTTGGAAATTTATCGTCCACACCAATCACGCCAAATCCTAATAGCCAAATCGACTCCTATATTTGGTGTGTTCACTAAAATGAAGTCAATGTAGCGTGGACACGCCAAATATGGCGAGTCAAAATGGCTGAGTATTCTCAGATATTCTCAGTCAGTTTCTGATGCAATTGTGATTTGTGAGAGGAAAATGATCAGTTTGGCTTACAAAAACAGACATACGGCAGCACTTTGGGTGTGGTGAACGAACGAATGGCTGCTGCAAAGAGTCAAGTGGTAGCACGTATCAGTCGCACACTCATACATGCATGAAGGAGTACATTCTTGCATCATTATCAGCTCGTTTTGTGTTCATGTTTGCTCGTTTGCTCGAGACCACATTTGGCGATTCTATAAAGCGTGCTTGGTTTGAATGTGGTGTCTATAAACGCAAATATGTTTCCAATAGCAGTACATTTCACTGAATAGATCGATTTAGCGTGATCATTTTGCGTGACCGGTGGGGATACCCTAACATAGAGACGCCAACATAGAGACGCCAAGGCTCTCCAAGAAGAGCACCAAAGTTGCTGTCATTGTCGCGCTAGAGAGTGCCAACACCAGCAACTCGACGCAACAACTTTGCACCGAGTTCTACTAAGAAGTTTGATCAACTCACAAAAACTCTATGCACACGTGCTTTCAAGGGTAGTATATAATGCTCGCTTAGTATAGTGAAAGTCGAAGTGTTTGGCAACCGTAACATTAGCATCACTTCCATTTGCTTTGTAGCCATTTGTTGTACCCATCTCATCGGATCGTGTTGAAGCCACACTTGAGTGTGTCAAAGTCAGTCTCAGATCTGGGCAGCCAATAGGAGTGCGCTGTCTACATTGAGTGCTATATCTCTACATACATAGCTCTGTTGGAGCTGCAACTTGGTGCACAAGAGCACCGCGCCGTGGTGCATTCGGTGACAGTGCAAGAATCGGTCTTAGATCTGAGCAGAGCTTTGGAGACATTTGATTTTCTTTTCGTACTTAGCCGAATGTATTGTTTGATAAATGTATAGTATATGTTTGTAATTTATTGTTATTTTCCGAGTGTGGGCTGCGTTCACTCTCAAAAATTATTTCTCGTCACACCTGAAGCAATAATGCACAAATCGGATTGATTTTTGGTGTAAAATATCGCCCGTTGCTTTGACTTCATTTTCACGCATTTTCAGCGAAAAATATGCACTTTTGGTTTTCGCAAGCCAAAAAATGACCATGTTCACAAACCACTATCGCGCACTGTACTGTTAAGAAAAGAGTTGCATTGTATGGAGTTGAAAGCATTATTTGTGTAAAAAATACTAGAACTAGCCCGACGCGAGAGCTCTTAAGCTCGATGCTGGCTCGAGTTGCTCGTGTGTCTTGCTCGAGTTGAGTTGATCGAGGAACGGCTCGCTGCCCGGCTTGCTGCGAGGCTACAAAGATGATCTCTGTGTGCAGGGCACAAGTACTGAAGGCACACATGTAGTTGCTCTCAAAAAAGGAAGGAGCGGCTCGCTGAGGAAGGAGCGACTCGCTGCTAAGTGCGGAGAGATGGCAAGTCCACCACATGCGCTTGCGTCGACAACGGACAAACTCGCTTTGTGTGTCTCGCCAAAGCGAGTGCTCGCTGACAAACGCACCAATGTTGATCTCTGTCACTTGCACACGTGTCCTAACTCTCTCATGGGCATCGGCGCCAATGGCGTTGCATGCCGTCCACGCATTGCAGCTCGATCGCTTGTGCTTGCTCGCCTGTACTGGAGTGTGTCGTGATGGTTGCGCATGCGGTCGTCAGCTTTCTGGCTGAGCGCTCTTGCACACAGTTTGAGCGTCGTGTGTGCATCATTCGGTAAGGCATCAATCGGGCTCGGGAAGACTTCTGTGTGCGTGTGTGGGCACTCGAGCACGGAACGCAGCGCTTGCGTGCGTCACGCTCTGTGATCTCGACACTTGAGGCAAATAAGCAGCAGCGACCCCATCGCACTGCCCTTTCTTGCTTGAGTGTTGTGGTAGCTCGTCCAGCGCGTCGGCGGCGGGCACAGAGCTCGCCGCGGCGCTTCATGTGCACATAGTCCTCGCGAAAGTGACTGCTTCGTAGATGAAGTGGGCTTTGCTTCACGCAGCGACAGCAAGCAAGCAAGGACACCAGAGCACACAAGACCAGACCAGAGAGCGCTGATGTGCAAACACTGTCGTTGCTGGTGCGCCGCTTGCCGCTTGGCTTGCTTCGCGTTGTGACTGACTGCTGACTGACTGCTTCAATCGACGACACATGCGCAAGTTTCCATATGTTTTTGATGGAACTTCGATTTGCGATCTGAATAGGACCTTTTCAAAATATACTTGATTTTCACTTCTGAATAGGGCATTTTTAGATCTGAATAGAATATTTTCTAATTTGGCATTGACACCATAGTAAGTTTTTCAAACAGCAAATGGCTCGGAAAACACTTACTTTTGAGCCAATTGCAGCGCTGTCGCTGGTTTGCACGCGGGCATTTGTCACTGCTGCTCGCGCTATCGTCTCGTCTGACTGCAACTCGCTTGCCGATGTGATTGCAAGTCGCTGCGCGTGTGGCTATGCATCAGCCGACAGCCGACGAAGATCCGCACGAGACGCACGCGCATGAAGGCGCTCCTGAGCTCCTGAGTCCCGATGTCCGTGATGTTGGTGCTGCATGTACAAGGCGCTGATGCTCATGTGTGTGTGCGGTTGTCCGTGTTGCACATGACGGATATGACCGAGTGGCCAAGTGGCAGACGCGCAGGCAATGGTGTTGTCCCGACATGTATGTATTGAGATGGTCGTACCGACGACATGAGCCATGTCGGTGAATAAGTTAAAGCGAGTCCTATCTATCGTGTCTAGCTATTGTACGGATCGTCCTCGCCGCGATCGTGGCAGCGCCATCTTCGCTCACGCACTCACAGGCGGAACACCGGTCCCATGACGAGGTTCTCCCACCGCACAAGACTGGGCACGCTCTCGCGCGCGATCGCACTCGCTTCCGCGTGCGACGCGTGCGCGCTCGTGCCGCCGACCTGGACCACGTACTCGCACTCGCTCTTCTTCTCGTGGAGCTGCCACATCGAGCTCTCCATCCACCGTACCGTGCTGCTCGCCGCGGCCGGCACGCTCGTCGGGTTCACTGAACACGACCCGAGCACGAACCGGTGGTTCGGCAGCTCGGCGCGGTACTGCAGAGACAGCACGCGGTCGACGCCCGTGGCGTCGTGGTTTACAATGTCGCACAGCAGCACTGCGGCGTTCGCGTTGAGCTTCTTGAGCACCTGCACGCGCGCGTCACGACCAAGCATGGCTGAGAACTTTGCCGACGAGCTCACGCACTCCCACGTCTTGCGCATCACGTCCGGCATCGAGACCGACTCGCACGTCTTCTCGAACCAGTACGCGAGCACGTGGTCGTCGCTCACGGTGCGCTTGTGCTGCCACTGCAGCACCTCCGTTGCGTCGCCAGCGAGTGAGAACGTCGTCGCGGCTTCTGTTGCGCGCGCGATCGCATCAAGGCACGCTTGCTCGTCGATCGACGCGACGATCTGCTCGAGCGCAAGCGGGTCACAGAGTGCCTCGTGGTGCGCTTGCATACACGCGGCGCGCTGCTGCGTCATGCTCGTCGTGTCTTTCACGAGCTGCGCGTTCTCCTTTGCGAGACCAGCGGCGATGCGCTGGAGCTTCTCGAGCACGTGCACGCGCTTGACTTTCTCGACGTCCACGGCGCTGTCCTCCGCGCCGCCGTGCAAGCGATGGCAGCGCGTGTAGTACATCTTGCTGAGCGCGTCGACCTTGCTCCGGAGCTTCGCGAGCATCTGTTCGTGCGCCGCGTTCGGACGCGCGAGCGGCGAGGCCGCAGCAGCGACTGCTGCGCTCTCGTCCTGTGCGCTCGATGGCTCGACTTTGATTGGCGACGAGCACTCGAACGGGTCGATTGCCTCGGTGTAGAACGCCGCCATGGCATCCTTTTCGTCAAACAAGAACTGGTTCAGGAACGTCTCGTCCGAGCCAATGGGCGAGAGCAGCACGCTCGTGGCGTCGTCGGCGCCGAGCATGAGCTCGTCGGCTTTGAGCGTCAAGCCAGCGTCTGCGATCGAGATGTCGCTGATCTGAAAGTCCTTGTCCGAGATCATGGCGTCGTCGACGACGATCTTGAGCGGCTCGAGCGCGCCGGCGGCCGTGGCGCTCAGAAACATCTCTTGGATCATCGAGATCTCTTCGGTCGTGAACACGGCCGGCACAGTCGTCGTCGCTGTCGTTGTGGTGTCTGCTGCGTCGGCTGCTGCAGCAGATGCAGTGCTGCTCGCTATGATGCTCGCGGATGCAGGCGGTGTGGGTGTCAGCGTCTCGACAAAACTCATTGCTGTTGCTGTCGTGTGTGTGCAGTGTATCGAGCAAGCGCGCGTGGGTGCCAGCGTCTGCGTCTGTGTGTGTCTGTGTGTGTGAGCTCGAGTGCGCGAAATGCCAACTGGCGCGCTTCAATGCCAGCAAGTGCTCGAGAGCAGCTCGACTCGAGTCGAGTCGAGTCGAGGTGCTCCTCAAGCGGTGCGCATCTTCGTCGCGGCGCAGCAGCCAGGCGCATCCCGCATTTCGTGGAACATTTGGCAAGCGCGCAGGGACGGGGCAGGCAGTTGTCCAGCGCGTCTTGACACTCGGCTTCGGCACGTCCTCTCGCCCGAGTGTCGACGACTCCAAGCTGTGTTCGCTCGATTTCGTCGAGTCCTCAGCAGCTGGCAAGGCGAGGCGACGTGTGTGTATGTGCAAGCCGCGCGCAATAATAAGTCGCTGCAAACCCGAGAGTGAGCCGAGCCAAGCGATTTGCTTGCAGCGAGCCAGTCGCTGTCTGTCAGCAACAGCACCATCCGATCGCGAAGCAACATGTGAGCGCGTCGATCGAGTCAATCGGCTCGATGCGAGCGGCACACACACACATTCGTCCGTTCTCGACGTGAAAGAAAATGAGAGGCGTTAAAAACTGGAGCGTGAAGCGTGTTGGCGCGCCGAGTGCCACTCTCAGGCGCCGTTCATCTCAGTGGCGTCCTCCTCTCTTCGACAAAACGTCTTGATCAACGTATGCCGCATACAATACGAGCAGTAGAAAAATAGCAATAATACAAGTCGACTCTTTCGTGTCAAACACTAGCACAAAATGCAGTTCATTTTCGAGGAAATGGAGCTCGCCCTGTCGCTTTTTTCAACTCATTTGAAAATTGTATGCTCAAAAGAGGTGCACGCATTGTCTGGCGCGAAAACGGGCCATTTGTCCCACTATGCTTTCACATTTCGGCTCGCACATTTTGGCTCGGCAACATCGGCAATAATCTCAGACACGTGAACTCTCGCTCACAAGTCACAAAAGCAAGATGACTCGGCTCGGACACACTCATACTTTGGCTTGAGCTCGTTAGTGTCAGGCATCGCTTCATGTGTGTGTGTGTAAGGCGGCAGCGTTTGGAGAGCGAGATTGGTCTCCTCAAGCGAGAGAGCACATGATGTTGATGCAGCGGTGTCTTGACCCAGACACGCACTGCCGCCGCCAGCTTCCTTTCGTTTCGTGCAGTGGCTTGCTGTAGTTGCCAGACACAAGAGCAATTCCAAAACAACCTGCTGCTGTTGTTGTTGACGGACACCTCCAGGACGCCTCAAGGACACCTCTAGGACGCCTCGCATTGTCGGCACATTGTGTATGCGTTGACAACTTGCTTGTGGACACCAAAACAAACGCGATCTACTGTACACGTACGTCTCGCCAACAAAATAGAAATCGCGTTTTCGTCATGAGTGAGTGGGTGGCTCTCGGGTTTCCCGTACAGGCTCGGCGTGGTGTCGTCCGGCGCTCCGAGCAGGCTCTCATGCTCATGCTCAAGCGTTCATGCGCAAGCTCTCATGCTCATGCTCAAGCGTCCTAGGCAAAGAGCTAGACCAAAGTGCGGATCCCAGGCAGCCAACGAGCTCGATGCGAGCGATAGAAATGCACAACATACAGCTCTCGCTCACTTTCAACGCTGTCTTCGAAAATCCGGCACTCTGCACTTGCGCTGTGTATGCGGCTTTCCGCCATAATCACTCGCGTGCACCGCGTTTAGACCCGAGCCAACTCAAACAGGCAAACTTTGCTGCGTGTGAGCTAATGAATCAAGTCGCGCGCGCGGCGCTGCGGCAACAACGGCGATATACGCGCCCTGCGATGACTCGCGCAGCGCCAGGACGCGGCATACAAAGTCTCTACTCGCGCTTGGGTCCAAGCCATTTGCCTCTCGTTCGTCCTGCATTCAGGTGTGCGCAAGTAACGCACTCCTTTGATCGCGCCAAGCAACACGCAGTCCGTGCTCTGCACTTCGTGTGCGTGGTATGCCTGACATTTGGTCTCTGTTTGGTTTGGTTTGATTGGGAGTCTTGGTGACTTGGTGCTGCCGCCTGGCAAGCATGTGAGCGGCCTGCATCTGGAAGAAGCACATGTGCTCCAGAGCCCGCACATGTGCACATGCACTTGAGACTTTAGTCAGAGACTTGAATTGGTGCAAGCAGTACGGCTCTGCGACTTCTTGTAGACACATGAGCGCGAGACGAACGGCTGCTCGCTGTTTCGTGGTGTGCGGACAATCAGGACAATCCGCGCCGAATGAACAGCGTCATGATCCGACGCACTGCATGGTCTGCGGGCGCGAATCCTTAGTTCATCAGCAGCAGTGTAAGGGACCAAGCGAATGAGTGTGAACGAGCGAGCGGCCAAGGGCCGCATCGAATTGAACTTGAGCGCCGATTCACACGTCGGCATCGCTCGTGTCGACGAGGACTCGGTTGTGACTCGCGGTTGCGGCTCGTGGCGCATCGGTTTGTCCTTGACTTGGACTTGGAGTTCGGCTTTGACTGGAGATCCAGCAGCAGCAGCGGTACCTGGTCGCACGAAAGACAGACAGACAAAGAGCGCTCGGATGGAGACGAAGAGCGCGCGGCAACTCTCTCCGTGCGTCTGTCTGTCTGCCGTCGAATGCACTGAGTTGAAGCGGTTGTGTTGTGAGACTTTCAGGGGCAGTCCTCGAGACTTGGGTCTCGAATGAGGGCGTTTGCTTAAACGCCGAGGCTCGGCGTCTTCTTGGTGGTGGAGGACCTTGACGAGCCGAACAGGGTCGCGTACGGACAGCGTTCATTCGTGTGCAACGCGTTTGTACCGTACTCGGTACAATGCGGTTCGTTTTAGTCGAGAACCAGACACCCGACCAGACACCCCTTGATCTCTCGAGTCGAGAGAGTCTCGAGACGCTTGCTCGGGCGCTCTTGTCTCTCTCTACCATTCTTGCTGAGGCCACTGTTGTTGTGAGATTGGATGGCGCTGGGCTCGCGGCTCGCGGCGCTCGTACGTGCGCGCGGTTGCTCGACCAGCACGGACCCGGCGCTGCGAGCGAGTCGCTATTGGAGTATGGTTCGGCGAGGTGGCGGTGCCGGGCGTCATCTTCTCGTTTGAAGTGATCGCGAGCATTGACGCCGACTGGCGCGAGTGCCCGAGTGCCTGTTCTTGTGTTTGTTTTGCGCGGTTGCACCAACAGGAAGCACGCAATGGCGGTGGACACACAACACGTCTGCAATCGCTCGCTCGTCGTGTGCTCTCTAGCGAGTCGGCGGAGCAGACTCACACATACACGCACAACGCGAAGTGGTTGACAGAGATTGCGAGCAAGCAAGAGAGAGAAGAAGGAGAAAGCGGTTGCAGTGCACCACAGGCACATGCTCGGCGCGCATTGAGCAGGACACGTGCTATTGCTGCCAAGCGTTGCGTCATCCAGACCTGAGAGAGAGAGAGAGAGAGAGTCAGTCTCAGCATTCCAAGGTCGAACGAGCGATGCGCCTTACTCACCGCGCGCAGAGTGGCATCCACATCAGACATCCGCGCGAGAGTGGCGCGACGACTCGTGCGTCATTCGAGGGGCGGGAAGCAAACGTCGGGCCACCTGATCTGTCCGGCTCCGATGGATCGGATTAATCTCGCTGTTGCCTCGTTCTGAACGAACGCGTGTGTGTGTGTCGTGGCCGGCCGTGACGCGAGGTCGGCGTCTGATCCGAGGTCGAGCCTCGCGAGAGTGCTGCCTGCGGTGGACGCATGGAGTGATCTCATGGTGATTGAGTGAGGGATTGAGCGAGAGCGTCGAGAATGGCCGCGCTCATGTCATCGGTCGATGAGTTGGTTCGTTGGTTGGTTGTATGGAGACCTCGCTGCTGTCAAACGTGCTGTGAGCGCTCGCAAAGCAGGAGATGCGCGTGGCGCGGTGTGTGTGGCTGAGATGCCGCGCGCTTTGATGCTCATGTCAAAGAGCACGTGAGTGTGAGATGTGATGTGATGGAAACCTTCCTGCTCGCTCTGTCTGCTCCGGTCAGCTCGGCTCGGCTCTGAGATGACTGGCGAAGGCAAGATCGCGCGCTACATGAGCAAATGCGTCGGTGTTGGACACTGCGGTTCATCGTCGAGGCTTGAGTGAGTGGCTGAGCGCGACCATGAGGACTCGCTTCATAGAGATAGACTTGCAAGCACTTGTGGTGTGTATTGACAGGGCAGAGCAGCCTCGCGGACGCAAAGCGTTTGCTCGAGACAGCGTCTTCGCATCGAGTTTCTTTGCGTGTCATGTCTGTGGCGAGGACACTTCGACAAGTGGAGCGCATGTGGCACGGCAGCAGCTCAGAGTGCTGTTTCAACAGCGGGAAGCTCTTTCGCGGAGTCGCGGACGCGTCTAATGACGAAATGAACGGCGCGCTTCCCGATCGATTCGATCGCAAGTGTCCGCTCTGACATAGCAGCGCACCAAAGCAAGGCTATCACAGATGCAGGAGCCGCATGCATGCGCTTCGATCAGCGCGACGTCAAGGTCGTCGAGGTTGCTTGACTTGCTGGCAATTTAGTATTTTAGGTGTCCTACATAATTTAGTAGTCCATTATTTTAATAATATTAATTTCGATGAAAGTGTTGATGTTGTCGCTGCTTTCTTCACTATCGCACACAACAACAGAGATTCTCAGGAAGAAACGTGGCAAGAATGGCGACGCTCAGTGCTTCGAGCTGCTGCTGTCGTCGACGCTCGCGTGCATGGCGGCGCGCAGCAGCCATGACAGTGGCGACAGTAGTGCTATGCGTACTAGCGCTCGCTAGCGTCTCAGTCGAGAGCATTGTCACGCGCGACGACGCTGCTGCTGCCGTGACGACGGCGACTTCGTTCTCGGCAGCGCCAACGTATCCCCCTGTCACGAGCGCTGCGCCAAGCAGTAGCTCTCCGATCTCGAGCGCGCTATCGTCAGCACCAACGGCACCAGCTGCAGCAGTCGTGACACAGCTCAAAGCGGCTGAGACGCTCCTGTCGACAGCCTCAGGAGCAGCAGCAGCACCTGCGAGTAGCATGATCGACCCAGCAGCAACTACATATGCACGAGACGATAGCGCGAGCAGCAGTGACAATGCCCGCATGCAAACCAGCGATAGTGCTGCATCAGCGCAGCTCACAGCTCTAGCAAATGCGAAAGCGAGTGACAGTGACGTCGGCGCAGCGCTTCTGACTGCGACTGCTCCCGTCACGGCGACGCAGTCGCTCGCACCACTAGCACCTCCACCGACGAGCAGCAGTACATCCACTGCGTCTGGACGCACGACAATACAAGTGACTGAGCTCGTAGCAGATGAGGTACGTGCGTTGCTGCGACGATCAGTCTCTCTCTCTCTAGCCAGACTGCTCATTGTCTGCGTCGCTCATCGCCACTGGGCCCTACATTAGGGCCGCGGAGGCGGCATGAGCCGCGGCGACTACACTGAAGACGACGCGTTCGACAGCATTGACCTTCCATCGAGTCTGTTTGAGATCGAAGACAAAGACAGCGGCGGACGACGGCAGAACTACGCGTCGCTCGACGCCGGCGCAACGATCCTCGACTCGTCGCCCGAGACAAAGAGCCCAACGAACTTGCTCGTGCCCGACAAGGACCGGTACATGCTCATTCCGTGCGAGAAGCCGCGCAAGTGGGTCGTCGTGAGTCTCTCCGAGGACGTCCACGCCGACGCGATTGCGATCGCAAACTACGAGAAGTACTCATCGCCAGTCCAGGCGTTCATTGTGCTCGGGAGCGTGACGTACCCGACCGACACGTGGTTTGTCCTTGGCAACTTCACCGCCGCGCCAACGAACGGCGAGCAGGTCTTCCAGCTCGACTCGCAGTACCACGTGCGGTACATCAAGCTCCGGTTCTTCTCGCACTACGGCTCGGAGTACTACTGCACGCTCAGTCAGCTCAAGTACGACGAACAAGTGGCGTCCTAGATGCTCTCTGCTGGTATACGTGTGTGTGTGACAGAGTGGAGGAAGGTACTGACACTATGACACGATGTCTGGTTGTGGCTCTCTGTCATGACGCAGGGTCTTTGGTCGCACGTTCACACAGGTGATCTCGCAGTTGGAGAAGAGCATTGACGCAGAAGCGGCGCTTGAAGCCGTCGCACTGCCGTCACCGCCGACGAGTGGCCACGTCGTGAGTAGCGGATCACCGCTGCCGTCGCCAGCTACATCAGCAGGAGGAGGAGGGACGCTTACTGAGCCCTTACCGACTATTGGCAGCAGTACAGATGACCTCGCGTCGCCGACTGATGACGCAGACGCGAACGCCAACGACGCGCAGTGCGAGCTTGTCGCACCTCCGCCAACGAACAGCACTGCGCTCTACAGCGAGTCGCAGCTCGCGCAGTACCGATTCACACACGGATCGTGCCGTCTCGACGAGTTTGACCACGTCGTTGCGCGTGCAAGCGCTGGACTCGACCGCTTGGCGACGCCGCCAGTGGCACTGACCGCATCGAGCGGACGGCCCAGTAGCAGTAGCAGCTCCAGTACAGCTGACGCCAAGACAGTGCCAGCAGCAGGAGCAGCAGCTGGAAGTAGCAGCGACGCGAAAGCAAATGGCACCGCGGCGACTGGCGCAGACAGTGCGAGTGGCCATGCGATCCGCGCCAACATCACGCCAACTGCGACGGTGCCATCGAGTGGCGGCGTGCCGCCAGCGCCAGTGGCAACGAGCAGCAGCACGCTCGCAGCGTCGACGCAAGGACTCGGTCGACTCGAGAGCATCTTTGTGCGCATCACGAAGAAGAGTATGTGTGCGTGCGCTTTGCGTTCTGTCAGTCGGCATGTGATGGAGACGCTGACGCTTGTGTCTGGGACGTACAGTCCAAGCGCTCGAGCACAACCAGAGCGCGTTTGGTCGGCAGTTGGACGAGTTCCAGGCGCAGCAGCGCATGGCGACGCGGACGTTGCAGGTGCATCTCTTGACTAACTGACCTCACATCACCGGGTTGAGGGCTGACAAGTACGCTCGTGTGCTCGTGGTGCTAGGTGACGCAAGAGACGTTTGCAGAGCAGCTCGAGGAGATCCGATCGCTCTTGACTGATCTGGTACGTCTGCCTTTGGTCGGTAGCAAGCGAGCGAGAAGGCGCTGGATCAACTGGACAGGCTCGTGCTGACTGCTTTGTGTGGTGCTACTACGCTCATAGAAAGGAACTGTACGCACGGAACTCGCGACGACAGAGAAGACACTGAGTCGCTACGGACGCGTCCTCGAAGATGTCCAGCGCGAGAACATTGCGCTCTGGGTACGTCGCGTCTTCATGAACTGTCGGTCATGACCGCAGCAGTGTCTCGGCCGCAGCTCTAGCAGTCGCACTGACACGGGATCGCTCTCTCGTGCTCCTCTCGCTCGCTTACACTGTCAATCAGAAAGAGATGCTCATGGTGCGCGAAGTGATCACGACGATGAAAGCCGGCATCCTGTGTGCGATCGTGCTCTCGGCGCTCATCATCGCGTTCTACCTCCTTCGCTTGCTCTTCCGGTGCGTCACGGCGTGCAAGCAGCGCGCAGACTTGCGCGAGTGGTTCTGGCGCATGGAGAACGAAGCGTCGAGCAGCAGCAGTAGCACGAGTGCAAAGGACGCAGCGTCGTCGCCGTTGACTGCGTCCAAGCTCAGTAGTAGCACTGGCATTGCGACGTCGCCCGGCTCGGACGTAGGCGCTGGGAGTCTCCGCGTGAACCGCAAACAGCAGTTTGGGTCGTCGTGGGACGACTCGGCCATTGAACGCAAGACGCTCATGAGCGACATGGTCGACGGACCGCAGAAGTTCCGGCGTCATCGCACAAAGAAGTCGCGGACAGCGTCGCTCACGTACGGCCCGACGATCCAGCGAATAGGCAAGTGAGGGAGGGAGTAGACGATGAAGTGCGTAGACAGACAGCAGAGGCCCTCAGTCGTGATGCGAATCGAGTAAGTCAGTACACGAGTCGTTCGTTTCGTAAGAGTGAAGAGACGCTCTCTTAGTTGCTGCTTAGTCGAGTGGAGGCGTGAGAGAGCGAGAGGAACAACGCGAGCGCGACTGGATGCTGCGGCGGCCGTCGCGGGCCGAGTCGAGCTCGCGGAGCTCGAGCAGCAGCGAGATCAACTTTGACGACGTGGACGACCAGCAGGTCTTTGCGTACCTCGAGGACGGCGATGAGAGCCGCAGTAGTGCAACGGCGTTGAAAGGGTTCGTCTAGCTATCAGTCTGTCTATCTATCGGCTTGTGGACATTGTCGAGTGCTCGCTCTCGCAGCGTCACGTCCTAGAGGCTAAGGCTCGACTGCTCTGTGCCGTGATGATGGACAACAACAGAGTGGAGTTCCGACTCGACCTCTCGTCTCGGATCACGCCTGCACCGATCTCAGTGTCTCCGAGTCGAGCAGTACGTCGAGTTGCCCGCCAGTGCTCTCGATCACTTGCTTGTGACTGTGTCTGTGATCGTCTGAGGTCTCCGTCTCACTTGTCCATGCCCTGCAATGTGGCTGGTGTAGGTCGTACGGAGTCCACGAACGCGCTCGCAGTCAGTCTCGAGCAAGTGCGTAGTCGCGCCATCCGAGTGGCGATCTCATCAGACACGAGTACTCACTCATCTTGCAATGTGGTCGCTTGCTCTGAACGACAGGAAGACTCGAACAAAGCGGCCGACCGAGTCGCCGACGCGCTCCGGGTCGATCACTGCCTCGTATCGAACGCCATCGCCATCGCCGTCACTGCCACCGCCATCATCGTTATCGTCGTCGACTGCTGCTGTCGAGGCTCTGCGCGCTGCACTCGCTGCAGCCGAGACGTCGCTGAAAGACGCAGAAGCGCGCGCCAAGACGGACGCCGACGCACTTGTGGCGCTCGAGTCGCAGCTCACACAGAGCGAGCGCGAGCGTGAGCGCTTGACGTCTGAGCTTCGAAGTGCGCGCGTGTTGATCCAGGACCTGGAGCACAAGGTCACTGCAGCAGAGCAGTCGAGCGACCTCTTTGCACGCCAGCTCGCGAACGTAAAGGAGAGCTACCAGACCAAGCTCTTGCTGCGCGACGAGCAAGTCGCTATCGAACGCGCTGCGGTGCTAAAGGAGAAAGAGAGCGAGCTCGCGCACCAGCAAGCGCTGTTTGCGCACGAGACTGAGCTCTGGCAGCAACAGATTGCAGCGCTGACCAAGACGCAGCGCGAGCGCCAGGACGAGCACGACCACGCGCTGCACATGCTTCGTGAGACGCACAGCTGCGAGCGCGATGACCTACATGCAAGATGTCAGGCGCTCGAAGCCGCGCAGCAGCACGACCGTAACGAGATCGAGTACTTGAGCGATTGGAAGCAGCAGTACGAGCACACGCTCGCTGACTTTGACGCCCACCGAGCGGAGCTTGAGCAAGAGAATGCAGACTGGCGCCGTCGATGCGAGGAGCTCATGCAACAAGTGTACATACTCAACCAGCAAGTGAACGGACTGCTGCTCGAGCGCGAGGACCGGTACGCGAGCATCGAACGTGCGCGTGAGCGCTTTGCGCGCGACCACGCAGATGCAAACGCGCGCATGCACCAGACAGCGAGCGAAGTCGTGCGGCTTCGTGCGGCGCTGCAGCGTCTCGCACGCAGTACGCGCGAAGTCGTGCGAAGCGAAGTCGAGACGACGCAGCGTATGCTCCACGGGATGCAGGAGCAAGCGTACGAGCTCGCACTCCGGCAGCAGCAGCGAGAGACCGCAGTCGCGACGAAGCAGAGCAAGATCATCCAGCTTGAGGCGCAGCTCAAGAACGACAAGCAGACGCGGAACGACCTCGAAGCGGCGCTTGCGACGGCGACGCGGACACTCGAGCGCAAGACCGTGCGGTTCAAGAGCAAGTACCAGGAGCAGAAAGAGCACCTCGAGATCACACTCGCTGTGCGCCACGGCCTTGCGAGCGAGCTCCAGACAAAGAAGCAGCAGGTCCTGGACCTAGAGAAAGCACTTGCACACGCAGCGCTCGTAAAGAGCCGCGGAGACGCGAAGACCAAGCAGCTGCAGCAGCAAGTGCAGATCCTGCAGCACACGCATGCGCGCGAGCTCGAAAAGTACGCGCTCGTCGCGATCAGCGCAGCAGCGAAGAAGCAGACAAAAGAGACGAAGGCAAAGACAAAGAGCTTGGGAAAGAGCGCAAGTGGTGGATCCACGAGTCGCGGTGCGAGTGCGCTCCCATCCGCAGCGTCGGTGGTCCTCGAAAGCAATGTACGTCTTGCCTTATGTTTGTGTGGAAGAGAGTATGAGAGGAATGGACGAATGGCGTGACGGTCAACAAGTGTCTTTACAGCGTCTGTGGCTACGATGGCGATACGCTTGGTGCCACAGAACGAGTGCAAGCTGCTGGTTCCGTCAGACGACGTGAGCGCGGACGGTGAGCACACACTCGCACTGACTGGCTGTAGCTGATTGCCATGGCACTAGGGTTTGCTGACGGAGCGCGCTCTATTGTGCTGTCGTGGTGTGTAGAGTGGCGCGAGTTTGTCGATCTCGTTGCAGCGCATAGCGAGGAGCTCGCGCTGCAGCGATGGCAGTGAGTAGGACGACTGACCTAGGACTGACCAGAGCGAGTGCGGAGGTGCAGCCATTCTGGTGGCACAGTGTACCTCTTTGCGACTGTCACATTTGATGGTGTGTCCCACACAAAGCGAATCTGGCACAAAACCGTTTCAGAAAAAAGTGGTGGTGCGTGTTGGATACAAACTTCAAGACGTGCAGCGATTCCGCTCGTGTGAGAAAGTGAGCTTTGTAATTGTATGTTACAAGGTCCACATCTCGGACTCTGTCAACGCGAGACAACTCGACATACTGAACCGGACGTGCTGAAGGGATCGAGCGAGCAAGTGAGCAAGTGAGACGCCATGGCGACGACGACGGCCGCGCGCAGTACTGCGAGCGCTACGACGACAGCCACGACAATGACGGGTTTCTCGACCAAGGCGTCGAAGCAGCAGCGGCGCAACCGCAAAGCCATGACGATCGTGACAGACGATGCGGTGCCAGCGCCAAGTGTGGCTGCTGCTGTCACAGAGGACGTCGAGCTCGCAGCGAGTGAGGACACGCTCTCGGAGCTCCCGCATCTACCGCGCCGCGGCCGTGCCGTCACGCAAGCCGACGCTGACGAGTTCGCGAAAGCCGCTGAAGCCGCTGAATCTGCCGAGCGCCGGACGCCAGGCACGACACCGCGCGGCGCAATCTCCCCTCGCGCCGTCTCGACCAGTGCTGCTGCTGCTGCATCAGCTCGAGCTCCAGACGTTGGGTCAGTCGGCCCAAGCGACTTTGAGCTCCTGTGTGTGATTGGCCAAGGTGCATTCGGCAAGGTACATTCGTCCGCTCCATCTATCTATCGACTGCAGGCACATCACTGGCGGTGTGACTGACTCGAGCGCTACTGTGATGGGATGGGAACGCACCAGGTGATCCAAGTGCGCCACACACCGACGCAAGAGGTGCTTGCCATGAAGGTCCGTCCGTCTCTCTCTGTCTGTCTGTTGGCTGTACACTGGAGGCTCTACAGCGCTGTCAGGACACACAAGACTGACGCCTTGGGACTGGCAGGTCGTGTCGAACAAGTACATTGTCAAGCACAACTCGGTCGCGTACCTCCAGACTGAGCGCGACATCATGACGAAGATCAACCATCCGTTCCTGATCAACTTGCGCTATGCGTTCCAGACGCCGTCGAACGTCTACCTCGTCATGCCGTTCGTCGCGGGCGGTGAGCTCTTTCACCACTTGCACAAGGAAGGGCTGCTCCTCGAGGTCTGTCTGTCTATCTTGCAGCTAAGACGTCTGCCACTGACGCGCTCACTGACGCGTCTTCCATGATGCCTTCTGTCGACCACGTCACTCACGTCCTGTTTGCAGAGCGCCGCCAAGTTCTACGCCGCCGAGATGGTCCTGGCGCTCGAGCACCTGCACGGTCATGGGATCATCCACCGGTGCGCTCCTATGCCTCCTTTCGCTCTCTCTCTCTCTTGCCTCTGCTTGCTCTTGTACTACAACGTGTGTACATGACTGACTGAGTTGCCTGAACGTGATCGCTCGCTTGTGAACCGATTCACTAGCGACCTCAAGCCTGAGAACATCCTCATTGACGGCGACGGACACATTCGTTTGACGGACTTTGGACTCGCAAAGGAGATGATTGACGTACGAGATGGAGACAAGGCGCGCTTCCTTGCCGAACAAGCGCCTGCCATTGTCAATGCCGTGACTCGGCTGGCTGACTTTGGATCGTGTCGTTCGTGTCCGTTTATACGCTAGGAGGACGACTCGGCCAAGACCATGTGCGGCACGCACGAGTACATGCCACCCGAGATGATCCGCGGCAAAGCGTACAACCAAGCAGTGGACTGGTGGGCCCTCGGCGCACTCATCTTTGAAATGGTCACGGGGTACCCGCCGTTCCAGCATAAGAACCGCAAGAAGCTCCACCACAAGATCCTGAACGAAAAGGTGCGGCGCCATGCTGCACGAGTTCACACTGTTGCTGTTACTGGTAGTGCGCCATTGCTCGCGGCGTACGTTGCACTGACGCTCTACACTCGCCCGCTCGCTTGGTGGCGGCTGCACAGCTGAGTCTCCCCAAGTGGCTCAGCTCGGACACGCACTCGATCCTCAAGCAGCTGCTCGAGCGCACGGTCGACAAGCGCCTCGGGTCCGGCAAGTCGACGATGTTCCAGGTCAAAGGCGTGCAGGCGATCAAGAAGCACGCGTTCTTCCGCGACATTGACTGGCACTTGCTCGCACAGAAGAAGATCGTGCCGCCGATTGTCCCGAGCGTTGAGAGCACGACCGACACGTCGTACTTCTCGGAGGAGTTCACGAAACTGGCAGTCGGACGTCCGAGTCGCGGCGAGAGCCTCGAGAACGAGTGCAAGCTCTTTGACCGCTTCTCGTTCATCGCTGAGGACATGCAGAGCTACGCGAGCGTCGTTGCTGCGACCAGCAGTGGCGCATTGAGCACTGAGAGCGCTAGCAGCAGCGCAGGACCAGCAGCAACAGGTGTAGCGCCGCCATTGTCGACAGACGCGTTGTCGGAGCTCACGAGTGTTGTTGAGAAGCTGCAAGTGAAGTCGGCATCGGCGTGAAGGCGGCAATGGCATTGTCATAAGAGAAGAGGAGACGGATGAATGAATGGATGCGTAGATAGAGAGACCAGTGTCGCCTTGTCTTCATGTTGTCTATACCTCTCTCTTCATGGGGTCCATCGGGGTGGCACGAGGCGTCTCTTAGCCGCTCTGGTGCGCATGCAAGCAGCCAATGTCCTGACTCAAGCGAACAAGCAAGTTCACAGCATATGGTCGCTGTCCCGCATGACAAGTACGAGCTCATGCACGTTCGTCTTATGGGCTCGGTTTTCGGCGATGTGTGTTCTTGTATCAGCTGAGGCATCGTCACGGATTGCACGTGCCAACAGCCAGTGAACCGGTCAGGTCACACCCACGTGAAGACCACGCGAGAGTGTCTTCGAGGCGCCATTTTCAACCAGCTGGTACATCCGCGATTTTCGCCGTCATCGCCACCACCACCTCTCGTTTGACACGCAAACTGCGCCTCTTGCCATTTGCGTCATTCGCCGACTCCCCACCACGTACGCACTCGGACACTCGCACTATGAGCAGTTCGTCCGCTAGCAACAGCAGCAGCGCTGGTAGCAGCACCACGAACGCGGCACTCGTGTCGGCGGCCGCTGCCGCGTTCTGCACGGGCGTGGTCAGCGGCGCCGCGCTGTACGCCGCCTATGAGCGTAAGCAGCGCCGCGCGGCGCTCGAGTCGACCAAGCCGCTCGACGCGCGCAACCCGCACGAGCTCACGCTCCCTGCCGCTGGACTCACGGACCTCATCGTCAAGTACCACGAGAACCTCAAGCGCCGGGACGCGTACCGCGGTGACGCATCGCGCAGCTCGTCGTACGCTGTGCGCGCGAACAGCAAGCCAGGCGCCGTGAAGAACCGCTTGCCAGTGGCGTGTCCAGAGGACCCGGAGAGCTACGCGGCGATCTTCAAGGACTGCGAAGACATCATCTTCCCAGCGCTCACGCACTGGGCGTCGCCGGACTTCTATGCGTACTTCAAGGTGTACGGCAGCGACCCGAGCGTGCTCGCGGACTACCTCTGCTCGTCGCTCAATGTCGTGGGCTTCTCGTGGGTCGCAGCGCCGGCCGCAACGGAGCTCGAGCAGGTCATGTGCGACTGGCTCGCCAAGCTGCTCAACCTCCCTGCGTGCTTCATGACGACGTCGGTCGGCGGTGGTGTGATTCAGGGCTCAGCGAGCGAGTCGGCGCTGTGTGCGATGATTGCCGCGCGCCACGCTGCGCTCGGAGACCTCGAAGGCGAGGCGCGTGAGCACCGCGCTTCGAAGCTCTGCGTGTATGTCTCGGACCAGACGCACGCGATCGCCGAGAAGGGCTGCATGGTGCTCGACATCCCGCACTTGCGCGTCATTCCGACGAAGCGCGGCGTCGCAGACGACGACAACTTTGGTCTCGCGCCAGAGGACGTCGCGGCAGCGATGGCAAAGGACATTGCGGACGGCTTGGTGCCGTTCTTCCTCGTCCCGACAGTCGGCACGACGTCGACGACTGCGATCGACCCGATCCGCGCACTCACGACAGTCGCGAAAGCGCAGCCGTACCCGGTCTGGGTCCACGTCGACGGCGCGTACGGCGGCTGTGCGGCTGTCTGCCCTGAGTACCAGTCCTGGTTCGACGGCGCAGAGGAGTGCGACTCGATCTGCGTGAACACGCACAAGTGGCTCCTCGTGAGCTTTGACTGCAGCGTGCTTTGGGTCAAGGACCGCCGTCCGCTCATCCAGTCGCTCGCGCTCGACCCCGAGTACCTCAAGAACGACTTCATGGCGCAGATCAACTACAAGGACTGGCAAGTGCCGCTCGGTCGCCGCTTCCGGTCGCTCAAGCTCTGGTTCACGTTCCGGCGCTTTGGTGCGTCCGGCTTGCGAGCGCACATTCGCCGCGCGATCGCACTCGCGAAGCGCGCCGAGGCGCAGCTGCTCGCAGACGGCCGCTTTCGCATCTTCGTGCCAGTGCGCATGGCGCTCGTGTGCTTCTACGTCGCGTTCGGTGGTCGCGAGCTCAACGAGCAGCTCCTGCGTCGCGTGAACGACTCGGGCAAGGCGTTCCTCGTGCACTCGGTCGTCGACGGCGTGCACATCTTGCGCATGGCGATCGGCGGTCTCGAAGTCGGTGAGACGAACGTCGACGACTTTGTCGCGCTCGTGCGCTCGCTGCTTGACGACTTGGTCGCGGAGAACCCCAAGTGGCAGCAGCAGCAGCGTGCGCTCGAGTCGACCAAGTAGAGCGCGCAAGCGACGTTGGGTCGAGAGCTAGCGAGTGAAAGCGAGAGAGCGAAAGAGAGAGAGTGATCGTCTCACGTGTTGAAAGAGTAGACAGACGACTTGGATGACGTCGTGTTGCTGTCGGTCAACGACAAGCGATATCGTTGTTCTCAGCCAGCCGCTTGTGTGATGCAAGTGCAGGAGGAAGCAAGAAGGTGAGGCGCGATCGATGCACTCATGCTCGCCACAACACTTACATTCTGCAAGCGCCCGACGAGACCCAGCGCAGGCAACGCCCAACAAGAAGCAAAGCCAGGCTTTGAAGTCGCCACTGCGCTACTTGAAGTCACCGACTACGTAGACTACTGAGCAGTGTGGCGTTATGAAGTGTTTCATGGCGTGAGTCCTTGCGCTGGCTTGCCGAACCGAGATGCCTTCCTGGCTGGATCTTCAAGATCGCCGAGTGGTGCAAGTCTGCGCGCTAGCGCTCTCATTGTGCCAGTGAGAGCAGCAGCAGCACCCACGCTCGCTGTGACGACTGCGCGAGAACGACACCGTGGCAGGCTCGAGTCGCTCGCAGTTGCAATCATTAATCGCACCGTCTACTGGCACTGAGTTCTTCAAGTGTGTTGACCTCGAAGCTCGCACTACCAGGCACTTGGACGACCTGGCACACGAAGCACAAGCGGCGAGATCCACGATCCAAGAGGCGTTGTGGGTCCTGAAGTCTTTCGGCAGTACGATGCGTGGAGTGGAATGCGTGGATTGGATAAGAACATGATTGTCGACCGCGGAGATCGCAGTATCCAGGGGCTCAAACGACCTTGCTCAAAGCCTTTGAGCGAGGTCGTTTGTGCAGCAACACGCAAGTGACGACGCAGTCCTGAGCATTGTGGGTCTCGTTGTCTTTCAATTCGTCTTGGTTGAACCCACCCGCGAGCCAGCATCGACTGACTGACTGACAGAGACAGAGCGACTGATAAACAGATCGAGACAGAGCTTGCCTGCCACTTGTCGCTGAACGACCAGCTGGCCCAGTCGTCATCGCGCTTTGATTGTTCTGCCGGTCAAACTTGTGTGCAAGCATCATCAACACGCTGCTTTTGGTGGGCAGACGCAGTCGAGCGACTTGCGCACGGGCTGGGAGATAGTGAAGGAGTTCGCGGCGACGTACACCTGCGTAGGACACCGCCCGCCTTCACGTCCGTTCGCACTGATAATCAACTCGTTTATACGTGCGACGCTATCTCGCTCGCGCTAGCTGTCTGTCTCGCTTGGTTGCCCAACTCGCCACGACGTCAAAGTGTTGTCGTGTTGGCGGCTTCGCACTGAACGAGAGACTCCACCTCAACGTCAAGTTTCGAACTAGCCGAGGCAATGTGGTCCTGCACAGAGTGTACGCGTTCCTCGCTGTTCGGTTTGGCACGAGGTGCCATGCCTGCCTCGTGAGCGTACCGCTGTGTGACACTGCTCGTTCAGAGCAGCGAGGTGAATCGCCAAGACCGATGTGATGACTCTCTTGCACAGAGCATAATCACACGATAGATACGCTCGAGCAAAGAATCCATTCGTCACATGGCGTCGATCTAGAGCAGACATGCTGCTGCTGCGCCGATGCTCTCTGTTGCGCTGCTGAAGCACAGTGCCTCGACACGGCCACCTCGCTGCCCCAGCGTGTCAAACGAGCGACCACAACTCAATTTGCTCAGTGCCGAACAACAGGTCGGCCACCACCACCACCGCCCAGGCGGCGATCGATTGTCTTCAGCGACTCCACTCAGTCTCGACACACAACATCCATCTATCTCAGTACAAGACGCACACGCAGTGAACCACGTCAAGCAGACACGACCTAGTGCTCGCCATACTCACTCAGTTGAATGATGGCGGACCACGCACCCGTGTCGCCGAGCGCGACCAACTTTGCCAAGGAAGGCGCGCAGCTCTCGGAGCGCCGCACGACATGGAACTACATCAAGGCGCTCATGTGGAAGAACGCGCTGCTCAAGCGGCGCCACGTCGTCGGCACGGTGCTCGAGGTCGTGCTCCCAGCGCTCTTTGTGCTGCTCCTTG
>JAASFN010000373.1:0-22307 GCA_023333795.1 Globisporangium rhizosaccharum | reverse complement strand
TGTGCGGCTCCACCATTTGGTGTGAGCCTTTAGATCTAAGTATGCAATACTAAATCTAAGTCAACTAAAATGTGGTTGGCTCTGAGAGTCCAAGTTCACTGATTGGCTAATATTCTAGGATATCTACCAATTAGAGCCGCCGCCAATGAAGTCCGGTCTTAAAAGAAGTGCGTGAATAGTAATTCCGCAAGCTGGGTTATTATCGGATAACTCCAGCTGTGTACCCTGTTACACATGTGGTCGCCTCACCCACGTGCGTAGATGCTAGTGTCTCAAAGTGAGCACGATAGGTCGCGTATCGCAACGCGCACCGAGCTGCATGAGTTTCACGCACTCTCCTGGGCGAGCATCGCGCGCATGCCGTCGTCGTCGCTTGCTGCGTGCATGTCTTCGTCGTCCTTGGCGCTCGCTTCTCGCTCGTCTTGATCTCTTCGCGCTTGCTTGCTCGCCTCGCGACTCACTCGTGGTCGCAATGAGCGGCGAGCACTCGGCGTCTGTGAGCCACAAGCCGAAAAACAGCTGACACTCGTTCCGTCGTCTGTTTGTGCCTCTTTGCCACCGCCGCATTACACTTTCTCGTCTGGATGCCCGCTTGACTTGCGCTCAGTATACCGAAGTCGGGTGCGGTGGTCTTCGGCCGTCGCGCTGCGTTTCTTCCATGGATTCGCTTCGACTCGCTCAGAGCTGGGATTTTGGTTCCCGCTCAGAGCGAATATCTGGGCTTCGCTCAGAGCACTCGTTCAGAACGGAAAACTGGTCTTCGCTCAGAGCACTTGTGTTTTTCGCTCCGACAGCGCGTTTGCTCCGACACTCGAGCTTTTGCTCCGACAACGCGCTCGCTCAAACGCTCCAACTCGCTTGAGCCGTCGAACCCGATCACCGGCTTGAGCAGTCTTGCGCTTTGGTGACTTCTGTAGTCAAGAAATCGCGAGGTCACTATTCCACACTCGAGTGTCCAAGATTCGACCGTGCAACCCTGCAAGACGACCCTGCAGCTGTTGCCCGGCAACTTTGTGTGCCCTGCAAGGTGACACCGAAAGTGTAATGGGCCTGGATGGTCATTGCATGTTTGGATATTTACATTTGTAGGCAGAATCATCACTTTCGTGTGACACGTAGACGTGTCGCGAGAACACGTCTACATGTTGCTTTTCATTGGCTGGCGAGTCTGAGATTTCAGCTTATCAGACGCCGCCAGGGCATGCATTTAGTTTGCAGGAGGATTTCGGTAGGTTTCACAAGGCCAAGGGAACTATCGTAAAATACACTCAGAACAGATTTTACCCACAACCTTCACGTCTTGCAGCTCCATTCCGTTGCGCATCGACGCGCAACCAAGACACCGCTTCCCCAAGCCACACGTATACGCCATAGTAGCGGGCAGCCCCGTTACAGAAAGACTTGCGAGCCGAGCCGCGTCCAGAGAGTGGTACGGTGAATTCTGGCCCGCGAAGTGGTCTGCAAACACACGAGGGCATCGGCGACCAGCACACGCTCAACCAATGCTGCAACCAGTGCAAACTCTGCAACCAGTGCGGCACACAAAAGACATGAGGTTCATTGGAAGCACGACCTAGTCGCCGCTATTCTCAATGTATTCGTAATCAAGTCTGATTGTTTTCGTTAGCAGGTCTGATTGTTTTCGTTTGCAAGTTTGAGAGTGTTGTTTTCTTGCTGTGATATCATGCTGGGTTGTTCTCAAGGTGCTCTAACGCTGTGTAGTTCGTACGCACTGTTTGCAACACTTAACGCAACGGGTGCAAAGCTCATGTCATCGCTGATGCTACTACGGCCACAGCTGAAGTGCTATATAGCAGATATATCAGAAGGGTTCAAGTTAACGAAGGGCAAAATGCACACGAAGGTATGGCGGTGTGGCAAATGCTTGGTAGATTGATTTAGCATCTAACTATCTTCGTCTGTGTGTGCGGTGTGTGTGGTGCAGTACATCGTTGTCGATAGTCGCATTGCCACCAATGGCTCCGCCAATCTCTGGGGCGGCGACGCACGGCAACGACGAGCTCGACGTCTTCGTCACGAAGAAATCCGAAGTCGATGCGGATGCTCGCCACTTCTACAAGAAGTGGCACGCGTACGCGCCTGAGCGTATCAAGCCCGCGCGAAAGAGGTCTAGGCGTCTTCAAAGGCTTCGCCTACTCTACGACTTCGTCCTCGGCGCGTCGGACGTCACACTCGCGCCGAAACCAACACTGTACGGCAGCTAGCGCAGCTCCCACAGCTTCATGAATGTGCTGCGCAAATCATACCAAGAGAGAAAGAGCGCATCGCAGTGTTAGCCAGAGCGTTCATGCACACTCAAATCAACACGAGCGCAGCACGTTAGGGAACGTGTATACACCTTGTCGTTCCCAACGCGTTCATCGTACGTTTGCTGTTGTTTCTGTTGTAGCGTTTGCGGTCTGTTGTTATATGTTCCGTAGCAACACCTGCAAAGGCAGGATAACGCCGTCCATCTGACCGCTGCTAAAAGGCGTTGATGAGTAGGTACGCGCCACCGGACGACGAGTTGTGCTACTTGTCGACAACGTGTTGTCATGTTGACACGACTGAAATAGCTTTTGCCATCAAGCACCACCTCATTCATCAACCTACTTGAAGCGGGGTGACTGCAGCGCTCAAAGCGCAGACCTCAGTAACGACTGAGGCAGAACGTTTTGCAAGCAGCGCAATGAGAACGACGCACAGCAGCATCTGCTCCACAGCGCGAGATCGATCCGCAGTGGTGGCATGAACATCTTGGACGCATTGAGATGAAACGATGAGGCATGGACTGAATGTCACTGCGTCACACTTAGCATTTGCATACCCTTTTCGAGTTGTACTCTTGACGAAACCGATATGTTATGCATGTCATTCAACTGTCGCTGCCCAATCGATGGCAATGATTGATGTTACTGAAGTCAATGAACATGGGCAGCATGGCAGCAACCAGGACTGCGCCGTTTCGTGGATCGTAGCACAGCAGGATCGAGCCTGTGTATGTCGGGTTTGGGGACGTCCAATTCTCTCATATTCATACATTGTGTAGGAGTGCAAGAGGATTTGATTTCCAGCATTATCGAATTCCCACAAAACCATACAAATACAAAGTGTTGAAACGAAAGATGCTTTTGAAGAGGGATATGTAAATGATATAGGTTTTGATGAATCCAAATCGAGCGTTTTCTCAGATGTGACAGCGCGTCGGTGTCACCATGTGGCGCGCAAAATGCGATTCGAGCGCATACTGAGTCGCTGGTTGTTTTGCTTTCTGTTTTGCGATCTCGCGCGTTTCGGACTCGTCGCGTGACGCATCGACTCGAAGCCACAAGAGCGCACATGAGAGAGAGCGAGAGTGAGCGAACGAGCAGGCGAAAGCGCCAGCATGTGGCGGCGGCACCAGCTCGTGGCGCAAGGCATGTGTGTACATGTGAACGAGCAGACAACAAACAATGGGCGCTCGACGAGCGCCACCACAGAGCCGCGCAGTCGTCGCCAAAACAGCGCTTTTCAGAGGTGCTTCGTTGGTGCACACAAAGCTCAACGCTGTTCAAAGCTCCAATGAGGACGGGCACGAAAGAAGCGCCGCGGAACGAGACCGTGTGCGCGTAAGGTGTGTCGTCTGTTGTGCAAACAGCGTTGAAGGAAGATCGCGGTTCGCTGTGCGCGGTCCAAAGCGGGACCGGTTCGGCTGTGCAATTCGAATTTCAAACGACAGCGCGAGTCGGTTATCGACAGTGTCTGACCGCATACGCTCCTCCATACGAATGCACCTCACGCTGCGAAAACGCTCGGTGTCAGTCACTGCACGCAGCCACCGATGTGCAGGCGTGGCTCTTGGATTCCGAGGAGGGATGGGGCTCATTCTCTTGAGCCTTGCCTGCCTGCCTGCCTGAGTCGCGGGAGCCGAGCCAAGTGGGTGGGGGTCGTGGCCGAACGCCGCGCACTCGCGAAAAATCTCCAGCCGCCGCAATCGCTCGCTCGCTCACGCTCACCGCCGCCCGACGATCGACGCCAGACATCAGCCGACCGACGAACGCAGCTATCAACACTACCACGCACCAGCCGTGCTATCTGCATCGCCAGCAGCAGCAGCAGGAATAGTGACAGCAGACAACAATCCGCTGAGCAGCACGGGCCGCCTCCCGCAGTGAATGCTCGCGTCCTAACAACAGCGAGCGACATCCCAGCAAGACAGCAAGGGCGAGTGAGAGAGAGCACACGAACGCAAACGCACACGGGCGATCAACAAACACGTACACGGACACATCATGGGCCGCATGTCCAAACACAAAGCCGCAAAGGCAGCGGTGACAAAGCGGCGAAAGAAGAGCAGCACGAGTGCGAGCACCACGACCATCAGCACGAGCAGCAGCAGCAGCAGTGGCGCGCGGCGCACGCTCGTGTCGCTCGCAGAGAGCGTTGCGATCGCAAACGCAAACATTGGCGCTGCGTCGCCCACTGGCTCGGTCAGCACAGCTGGCAGCTCGACGCCGTCGTCGTCGTCGAGCGCGAAAGAGTGCGAGCAGTGCGGGAACCCAACGATGCTCGACGGCGTCGCTGCGTCGCGCGTGTGGGCCACGAGCAAGAAGCAATTGGCCGCGAACGGGTGCCAGATCTGCGACTTTGTGACGTTCCGCAAGTCGCAGCGGCCGTGCGTGCACTGCGAGCGCGCAGCGTGCGAGCACTTTTGCGAGTGGTGTGGCAACGGCCTGCACACCAAGTGCGCGCGTGCGCGAGACGAAAAGGTGAACGCGCCGAACGGCTTCTGCTGCCGCAAGTGCGAAGCAGAGCAAGCAGATGATGAGGAGGAGAAGGACCCGGAAGCCGAAGAGCTCGGCTCGCGCTGCGGGAGCTGCCGCTTGCCGTTCAATGCGACTGGTAAGGACGCCGAGAGCGACGCAGAGAGCGACGGTGATGTCGACGAGAGAGCGAAAGCGCCGGAAGAGTCGGGCTTCAAAGTGAACCAGTCGGTGCTCGTGGAGAACGAAGAGGTGCTGTACAACGCTGTGATTACAGAGGTGGACCTCGCAGGCGAGCGCATCAAGATCCACTTCATTCGCTGGAGCAAGTCGTTCGACAACTGGTACGCGATGGACGACGAGCGCATCAACGAGAGCCTCGCGTGCGACTGCTGCAACCGCTGGTTCCACATCGGCTGCCTCCCGCCGATCAAGAGCTCTGGGCGCTTCAAAGACACGACTTACGTCTGTCCGACGTGCATCGACGATGCCAAGCACTTTCACAACGGCTCGCGCGCCAAGGCGAAGAGCGCAAGTGCTGCGCCAGTCGCGCACTCGAAAGCCTCCGTGCGCAAGAGCAGCGTGTCGGAGGACGCGCCGCCAGCAGTGCCGTCGAAGCGCAAGAGCTCCAAGCCGATTGTCACGAGCGACGACGAGCAAGAGGCGAAGAAACCGAGCGCAGCAAAGAAGAAGCGCAAGCTCTCAAACGCAAGCGACTCGCCAATGAAGAAGAAGCCCGAGTTCTCGTGCGCTGCCTCGCGCTCGCGGTCCAAGTCGCCAGACGCACCGACGCATGCGATTGGCTCAGCAACTGCAGACGCCGATGAGGACGACGATGCAATGGCAGACGACCGCTCAGCAGCACGAACGTCAGGCAAGAGCGCACCATCGTCGCCTGCGCAGTCGCCGTCGCATACTGCTGCGGATGACGATGAAGCGACGGTTGCGGCTTCGTCACCAGTCGCGTCGCCTCGTTCTACAGAAGCAGCAGCAGCAGACGCCTCATCATCAGTCGCAAAGCCTCGTGAGAGCAAAGCAGAGAGCGACAAGAGCGACGCGTCTGATGCGAAGAACGACAAGCCATCGAATGACGCGAGCACTGCTACGAACGAGTTGCAGGCAAAAGCCGACAAGCCAGTGGCGCCTCCGTCTGGAGCGTCGCGGAGGAAGCTGTCGAGCCACTCGGTCTCGTCGCTGCTCAACAGTCCGTCGCCGAATGAAAAGCCTGCGACGCCGCCGCTGCATCCGACCATGAGCTCGCTCTCGATGCTCGACGAGAACCGACGGAACCTCACGTCGTCGTTCGACGTGCTCGTGAAGACCGAGCGCAGTCACCCGCTGCCTCCGCTGCCAACTGCGTCAACGTCGTCCGGATCATCATCATCAACGGGCCGAAGCACGAGCAGCTCGTCGTTCAAAGCCAGCAGTGTGACGGCCAAGCTCGAGTCGTTCACGCACTCGTCAAACTGGTCGATGCGCGCGCCGCCAGCGTCGTCGTCCATGAAGCCGTCGAGCGGTCGCGGCGCGCTCAGTGCGTTTGACATTCTGCGCGAAGTCGCGACGCAGTCGATCGGCGGCGAGCTGGACGCCGTCACGACTGCACCGACCGTCAAACCGAAGAAAGAGCGGCAGCGCGCGTCTGCTGCAAAGGCCAAAGCGATCAAAGCCGAGAAAGCTGCGGCTGCAGCGGCCGAGAAAGCAGCCACCGCCGCGGCGAAGAGCCAGAGCCCGAATGGCACACACGGCAATGGACCTGCTGGTGCACTGAGCGAGCAGGAGCGACTGACGAAGGAGCGTCTCCAGATCAGCAACTCGTTCGTGGACCTGCACTTCAGCATCCGAAAGGAGATGTACCTGAAGTTCTGTCTCTTGGAGGAGCAAGGACTGCTCGACCGCGACACGGCGCAGCGTCTGCGCTCGCTCATCTACCCGACGTCCGACAAGTTCCAGGACCTCAAGTTCGTCTACCTCGTGAACAAAGACCTCTCGCCGCTCTACCTCACCAAGCGCCTGCTCGAAGTCGTCCCCGCAGCGCTCGGTGGCACAGGCGTCGCATCGTCGCAGCACCATGCGCCTGGTGGCTCGACGCCTGGAGGTGGCACGAACAGCGTCGCGTCGTCGCCAGCGGCGACTACGAACCACACTGCGCAGCCGCTGCCGACGATCGTGCCACCAGGGCTGACGATCCCGTCGTTCTCGGAGATCATCGCGTCCGAGAAAGCGGCGGCGCTGCTTCACCAGCAGCAGCAGCGGCAGCACCAGCAGCTCCAGCAGCACTTGCAGCAACAGCACCAGACGCTCCAGGCAGCAGCGCTCGCAACGTCCGGCGGCTTGGAGCTGTGCAAGAAAGCTGCCGCAGCAGCTGCTGTGCGCCCCGACGTGCTCGCAAAAGAGCTCGCGCCACTGCCGTCGTCGTCTGTCATGGCAACGTCCACGTCAACGTCGTCGTCCTCTCTCGCGCCTGTACAAAGTAAACATTAGTATCAAGCTATTCTAAATACATACACTCCTGTAAAGCAGTAGCAGCAGCTCGCGAGTGCTCTCGACGTCGTCTACGTGCATGATGCAAGTGCCTCTGCCTGCGCACGAGCTGCTTGCTCTGCTGGTCTGACGAGGATCGTCATGCACTGAATGCTTCTGTCGCGACTGTTCGTGGATGTACCAGTTGCAGTGGTACACTTGGCAGAGTCTTATTCGATTGATTGTCACTGACGCAGACGTGAAGAGCAATGAGTGCACATGGCCGCCGACGCCTGCCGATTTCGCTCATTGCAGCATGTTCATTGAACCGCGTGATCGGCAAGCACGGTGCGCTGCCGTGGTGCCTGCCGTGCGATTGGGCGTTCTTCGCGACTGTGACGCGCCACCAAGTGCTGCTCGTTGGACGCAAGTCGTTTGAAGAGTTTGGCAAACCCGTGCCGAACCGCAAGACGATTGTTGTGTCGCCGTCCAAGTGGCAGTGTCCGCCGCGTTCGTGGGCCGACGTCCGCGTTGCCAAGAGTCTCGACCACGCACTTGCGATCGTCGCACAAGATCCACAATATGCATCCTGCTCCCGCGTCTTTGTCGGCGGCGGCGAGCAGCTGTACGCTGAAGCATTGGCGCGCGACCTCGTCGAGTCCTGCATCGTCACGCGCGTGCAGACCCACATCCGCGACGGCGATGCGTTTTTGCCGCAGTGGACGCATCAGCTACCGACACTCGCGTTCTGCCGCTCGATGCGCTGTCGGAGTAGCGGTCTTGACAGTGCGCATGTCGGCGTGAGCTTCCAGGTCTGGACCAAGTGACCGTGTGGCATCAGTCGACATGCTTGCAGTGAGGAGCGACATGAGGTTACTCTGGGGTACACTTTCAGTTGACGCCGAAGCAATTTTGCAAATTCAGATTCCACATTGTTGTATCAGTTTGCTGTATCAAAGCGTACTTACAAAGTTGACTAGAGAAACGTACCTGAACGTACCCTCGTAGCTGCTCATGCTCGCCACTCGAAAAGCGCAATAGACAGACACCGATGGCAGACTCGGCACCGCAGCAGGAGCTCCAAGTGCCTGTGCCAGCGACAGCGACAGCTGCGACCGTCGCGACAAAGCCCAAGAAAGAGAAGACGACGCTTGAGCTCTACAAGCAGAGCTTCCGCGAGTACCTCGTACGCAGTTGCATCTCACTGTTGTCATTGTTCTGTGTGCATCCACCACCATCACCAGTCTCGTTGCAACCACTGAACATGTGCCTGTGATCCAATGCAACGTCTGGGCAGAAAGAGACGAATGCTGTCGCTGATGACGCAGAGCTCGATAAGCTCATGGCGCTTCTGCACGAGCCACTGCCAGTGTCATTCCGCGTGAACTTGCACCGCCCAGACGCCAAGCGGTGCGGGATGCCTGCTCTGTTTCGCTTGGTGGTTGTGCGTTTGACAAGAACATGTTGAGCTGACCATCCTGACTGCGTCTACAGTGTGCAGACGCTACTAGCAACTGACCACCAGTTCCCCAGCGACGCATACGTCTTCAACGACACGCCCATCACGCCACCCAAGTACGTTCTGCACCAAACGAGGCGATGCACTGAAGCACAAGCGTCGAGGCTCACACACTCACGCTCTCTGTTCTCTCTGTGTATGTATGCGCTGATTGGCAGACCGATTGCGTGGTACCCGCTTCCGAACGTCGCGTGGCAAATGGACTGTGGCCGCACAGCGCTCTCCAAGAGTGGTGCGTCCCATGCATTGCCTATGTACTCAGATCACCACTACTTCATCCCACTGACACGTATGCGCGCTCAATGTGGTTCACAGCGCCCAAGCACGCAGCCGTGAAGGCGTTCCACTCGTGTCTGCTCGAACACACGGAGATGGGGACGATCGATCGCCAAGAAGCGGTCAGTATGCTCCCGGTGCTCTTCCTCGACGTACAGCCTGCGCAGCGTGTGCTCGACATGTGCGCGTCGCCAGGCTCCAAGACGACACAGGTGATCGACTTCTTGCTCTCGGCCAGTGGCTCGAACGGCATGGTGATCGCGAACGACCTCGACAAGAAGCGCGCGTACATGCTCGTGCACCGCTTGACGCGCAACACGCTGCGGAACGCCGTCGTGACGTGCGGCGCTGGCGATGCGTTCCCTGGACTGTACGAGCGCGGGACGCTCCAACCAACGAACGTCTTTGACCGCGTGCTGTGCGACGTGCCGTGCAGTGGTGATGGCACGCTCCGGAAGAACCAGACGCTGTGGAAAGAGTGGCACATTGGCCAAGGACTGACGCTCCACCCTGTGCAACTCGCGCTCGCTCTGCGCGGCGCCGCGCTGCTCAAGGTCGGTGGCGTCATGGTCTACTCGACGTGCTCGTTCAACCCAGTGGAGAACGAAGCCGTGGTCGCCGAGCTCCTGCGCCGCAGCGGCGGTGCACTCGAACTCGTGGACGTCTCGACGCGCTTACCAGTGCTTGTGTACCGCAAAGGCCGTCGGTCGTGGAACGTCGGCTGGCGCTCCAAGTCCAAGTCGAGCCACAAGGGCCACGTGTTTAAAGCTGCAAGCGCCGCAGACGACGGCGCCGCGAGCAGCACGCAGCTCCACGAGTGGTTCGCAACGTACGACGCGATTCCGCAAGACTTGCGCGGCCAGCGCCTCGTGCGCTCAATGTTCGCGCCAGCAGCAGCAGATCCGGTCTCTACTGAGCTTGAGAAGACGCTCCGTCTCATCCCAACGGACCAGAACTCGGGCGGCTTCTTCATCGCTGTGCTGCGCAAGACTGCGGACTTGCCAGGCGACAAGCAGCAGGGACTCCCGGCCTTGGACGAGAACCTCGAGCTCACGCCGCCAGCTGGCTACGTCTGCAAGATCTGCCACGCGTCAGGGCACTTCTTGAAGAACTGCGCGCAGTACGACCCGGACTTCCAGGCGCCAGGTGCCAACGGCACGGAGCACGCGCCAAAGGCAAAGAAGCAACGCACGGATGGCAGCGCAGAGCCGTACGTGAAGCCGCGCGAGACGCTCTACCGCCCGATCAGCGACGACGCGTGGGAGCTCATCCAGTCGTTCTACGGCATTGAAGACGCAGGTCTCAAGGTGAGTGTGCGTACGAGCGCATGAGCTGCTGCGATACAAGTGGGTGGTTCTAACGACCTGGTGTGCTGCTGCTGCTGTGAACGTGATAGTCGCGCTTCTGGTGCCGCTCAGACGGCGCTGCGAACGTCAACTACGTCGACGAAGAGATCTCCGACGCGTGTCTCGGTGGCGATGCGCTCGAGGTACGAACAGCGTGTGGATCATCACGACGTGTTTGCTCTGTCTAATGCTAACGATCTGTTATGTTGCGTCTTGCTCTGTTCGTTCCATCCGTATGCACATGCAGATCGTCAACACGGGTCTCAAGGTCTTCACAAAGAAGGCGGAGAAGGGTGTGACGTACTACCGGCCATCAGAGGAAGGACTCGGCTTCATCGACACGTTCTTTACAAAGCGCGTCCTGAAGCTCAGTCCTGACGACTTTGCGCTCCTGCTGCACGCGAGTGCGCACCTTCCGTTCGCATCGCTCGCACCGGCTGCGCAGACGTTCTTGGACGCAGCAGGCGTCGGCCCTGGTGTCGCGCAGCTCGAGACGAACTCGAGCGTGGTGTTCAACATTTGGATCGGTGTCGGCGCTGTGCTTCCGCGCGTGTCCAAGACCATGCGCACCGAGGTGGACCACGTGTTGGCGCTCCAGCGCAGCGCTAGTGCGTAGATGTGTAGTGAGATACTACACGCCGCGACGGCGCTGCCGCTCACGCGCTCGCATGGCTTTCATGAGGAAATAGAACGAGTCGCGCTTGCCGACGATCGTCTGCTCTTCCTCTTCGTCACTCTCGTCGTCATTGCCGTTGTTGTTGCCGTTGTGGCGATCTCGCTCTTCGCTGAAATTCGAGTCTGACGCCTCACTTGCAGATCGTTGACTGTGCTTGGATGCCTGTGGCAGCTGGTGCACAGCAGCGCGTGGTCCAGAGGGAATCGTTGGCGCGTCCGAGTTGAGGATATTCCCTAGGACGTCGAGGTAGTCTTGCTTCGGTATGCCGAGCAGGCGGCTCTCGTTGTTCTCGATCCACGTCCCGACGACAAACATGAGAAAGACAATGAGCACGACGATCGCTGCAGTGCTGCGCCACATCACAGCAGCGAGCGCTCCATGTTAGTGGTCATCGTGTTCAAGCGAGCTCTTGAGCTGTTCAGCGACAGCAAGCACTAGAGTTGTCTCAAATACAGCAAACCGCACGCACTTGTAGCCGCGTGCGAGGCGATACGTCTGAACGACTGCGTGGCCGTGGTTCCCAGCGAGTAGACCAGCGACGCCAGTGAGGTAGCTTCCGAGCACTTGATTGGCAAAGCGCGATGCGACAAAGAGCTTTGCGAGTCCAATGCTCAGTGCGAGCAGCACAAGCGCGAGTTGTACGACCAGCGACTGGGAGTGCAGCACCACCGGCAGCAGCACGACAACTGCAATATGCGAGTCGACGCATGGAAAGCCAAAGGTGTCAGGATCGACACTTGTGCGGTCAAAGAGCGAGGCGTCAACGTCGATCGGTCGCTGGATCTGCGCGAGACGCTGCAGCAGCAACACGCTCAAGAGGTTCCCGACACCGATCCAGAGGTACGGGAACCCAAACTCGGGCAGTACGACCAAGAACACGAGCCTGTGCGTACGAGATGAAGCAGAACACGTATCATCGAGTCATGAGGAAGTGCGCTCTTAGCAAGAGGACAATGTGTAGCTCCATACACACGCACCAGAGTGCGAGGGACAGATCTTGTGTGCGGTGGCGAGACGTGGTCATGTGCACCAAGCGACTTAGCCACGGATGCTCCTGCGCACATACAGAAAGAGAGTCGAAGCGGTGCGTTAGCGAGAAGTACGCCTTGGTGCGAGCGATCTGCTGCGACTTGCGCACCTGCTTGGTGTGCACGAGCCAGGCAACGAGCTCGAGGTCTCGCTGCAGCAGCGGATGCAGCTTAGCTGTTTGCATGGAGGCATCCCAAGTGCGCTCGCTGCCACGGACGCTCTTCGTTGCGGCGCTCTTTTGGCGCAGAGGCATACTGGCTTGGCTTTTCGAAGTCGTGTCGAGCATGAACAGGTTGCGTCGCCAGCTAGCACCGCGTCGTTTCGCGAGCAGGATACTGTAGTCAGCATTCTTGCCTTCAAGAGCATCGCAATGTGTGCGAGGATCGACATGCATGTGCACTTCGTGAGCAAGAGAGTGCATCACGCTGGAGTGTGGAAGCAGTGGGTGAACATGACCAAAAGATCAGCAGCAGCAGCATAGCGATCGCATTGGTGTCCTTGATGAGCTGCACGCGTGCGAGAGAGCGGAAGCACACAAAGGTCGAGAGCGTCAGATCAAATGCTAGGTTTGCTATCTTCAAAACACGAGCATAGTCTTGTATATTACATTGCTATATCGCGAAATGAAAGAGATTAAATCTGATTTTGAGCTCACCGCTTATCTGATGTGGCACGGTGTGGCAGAAAACACAGACCAGCAGTCAGAGCGCACAACTTGACTTGCTCGACTGCCGATCGACCGTCGATCGACGACACATACGCAGAGACACAGACAGCAGCAGCAGCACTCATTGACTCGGTGCCAATGACGAGTATCCTCAGTCACAGCGATAGCAACAGCAGCAGCGTCGACCACGAGCCGCAGACGCCTCTGTACACAGACGACGACCGGTGCGTGCAACAATGAACCGCTGTCTGCATGCACGATGCTCCAAGCATCGCTCGTGCAGGGCTCGACTGACAGGCTAATGCGTGCTCGATGTCTTGTGCGGACAGACTCGATGTGCCTGGTGTGATCGACGACCAGCTCCTCATGGGATCGGTCCAGCACGCGCGCGACACGGCGCTGCTCACGAACCGCCTGCGTGTGTCGTACCTGCTCGACGCAGAGAACCCGCGCAAGCGCAGCGCACATGGCTCATTCACGCCGGCAGTGGACCTCGCAATCGACACTGGACGCGTCGAGCTCGACGACGACTTCTCGTACGACTCGTTCAAGCTCAACGTCACGCACGCGAACGACCTCATTACCGGCGCGATCCAGGACGGCAAGACGGTCTTTGTCTTTTGCACGCACGGCAACAACGAGAGCGCCGTTGTGTGCATCACGTACCTCATGCTCACGCAAAAGTGGACGCTCGAGCGCGCGTACAAGCACGTGCTGCAGAAGCGACCTGCGAGTGCACCGCGCAAAGCCTACATTGAAAAGGTCCGTTGTGCGCGTAGGTCTGGGTCTGAGCGTGAGGCTCGAGACGCATGTGGAGAGGTCGCTCATGAATGCTCCGTTGGCGTGTGTGTCGCTGTGGGCAGCTGCGACTACTTGAGCTTGCAGTGCACGGACGCGTGACGCTTCGGTCCGAGCAGGTGGGTCCGAGCATGATCGACATCATGATGGGGCTGCGCGGACAGTCACCAGCGCGCGACGACAGCGAAGACCGCGGGAGCCATCTCACCGAGTCAGGCGAGTCAAACTCGGACCGCGCGAGCGTTGTGTCAAACATGTCAGTCGTCACGGGACTGCACAACGGCAGCTCACTGCGCGAGACGATGATCATCGCTGAGCAAGAGGAGGAGCATGAGACGTCGGCGAGCGTAGACGATGCGAACGCGCACAGCACGGCGTACTCGCTGACAGACCGGCGCGGGCGCGCAAAAGGTGCGAAAGGAAGCTGCGTCATCTCCTAGACGTCCAGTTCATTTGCTGGCACGGAGAGCGTCGGGAGCGGATCGCTTGCGTTCTAGCAGCATATGCGAGCAACCAGCGCACCAGCGACGCTCTTGTCTATGAATCAACCACACACACAAACATACACAGACGCACACACGCACAGCCGTAGATTGGAACACATGCACGCAATACGTCGCTATGCAAACCTCACGGGCTCCCAAACATGCGCTGCAGCGAGCAGAGCTTGAACGGGACTCGCGTACTCGGCTTGGGACTGGCTGTCGCTGTCTTCTTGGTCGTGTTCGCCTTGTCAGGCTCTGCAAGCAGCAAGCAACAGATCAATTAGAGCGCCAGCTAGGAAATACCGAGTACAAACACGTACGAGACCTCATTCGCCACTCGCCTTCCGCACGTCGTCGTGCTCGCTCCTTTGTCTTTTTGTCTCGCTTGCGGTCTTTGCTGCGTTTTGACTTTGATCTCTTTGGCTCGTCGTCGCTTGGAGATCGCAGCTCGCACGTATCTCGAACGATTGGTGTGTCGCTGTTGCTGCTGCTGCGGTCACTTGCACACTGCTCGATGTAAAACGTTACTTTTGGGACTGCATCCGTCTTACTGCGTCTTCGCTTTTGCTTGGACACTTGCGGTCGCTGGTGCAAAGTAGTCGCATGAGGAGATCAGATGTGAGCGTCACGACCGAGTGACGCGACTTGCTCTAATTGCGCTGCTGTCTCGCTCACCTCTGATGCTCGAGCACTCGCCTTCTTTCGCTTCGCTGTCGCTTTTGAGTTCCTGGATGCTGGTGCTTTCCGGTTTGGTGGTGCCACTTGCGTAGTACGCGTCGTGTTCCAAGTCGCTACTGGACTCGGAACGTACACATCGTTGTCCTTTGTCTCCTCGTCTTCATCTGGTGTTCTATGCGTTGTGCTCCAAGTCGCTTCTGGACTCGGAAGGTACACGTCGTTCTCGTTCGTCTCTTCGTCCTCGTCTCTGTGGTTGCCACTGTTGTCTTCGTCCGAGCAACCGGTGAAGTCGAGTCGCTGGATGATCTGGCGCTCACTCTCACTAGTCATACCGAGCGTCGCTGCACGCGAGCGAGACTTCTTCTGCCGTCTTCGGAGACACTGCAACTGCGGCTTCTTGTGCGCATTCGGCTCGGGTGGCGGCGTGACAGGAGGCTTCGCAATGCTTTTGTTGCTGCTCGCGACGTCCACATTGCCTCGCCGGATCTCCTCAATGAGCCGAATGCTGCTACTGATCGCAATCGCGCTCTTGTGGTGTGACGGCACTGCCCACGTGCGCAGCTTGCTCTTTGCCACTTTGCGCGGCACGTCTGATCGCCGCTGACGCTTGTGGCTGTTGTTGCTGCTGCTCTTTCGGCTGTGGCATCACGTTCGCGACTATGAGTGCAGCCACAAATGCGCACACAGTCCAATATGCATGCACAGACGTACGCAGCAGCAGCCGCGGCGTGGACGCTAGCGAACGAGCGCGTGTTCGTGATGTCAGCGAGCGCCCCGCGCGCCATTGTCCGTGCACTGTTCAGTCTTGAAGTGACGTTCATTTTCGCTTCAACGTCGTGCGTTGCTGAATTAGAGGGGCAACTCCACCCTCAAGTCGCAACACAATCGATCTCGAAGCGACGCAGACAACAACAACCAGCAACCACTTGTGCCACAGCAGCAGCAGCAGCAATCGTAGCAACAGGAAACACAAGAAGAGCAATGAGCAGTTTGTACGAGTGGGTCGATGCGTTCCAGTTCTCGCGCTCGAAGAAACACATTGCGCGGGACTTTAGCGACGCCGTGCTGCTCGCGGAGCTCCTCGCACAGCTCTTCCCTGCTTGGGTCGAGCTGCACAACTACCCAGGGACGAACCGCTTCCAGCAAAAGCTCACGAACTGGGAGACGCTCAATCGTGCGTTCTGATCCGCGTCGTGCTGGCTGTTGCCTAAGATGCTTTGAGTGGGTGGTTGACAACTGAACCTGTGGATGTGGTGCTCGTCGCTCTTGGTGCGACCAGGCAAAGTGCTAACACAGATCAAGTGCGAGATCTCGCGCAAGCAGCAAGAAGATCTTGCAAACGCCGTTCCTGGCGCGATTGAACTCCTGCTCGTGCAAGTGCGAAAGCAGGTGAGTCTCTTGACTCTCAAACGCTAGGAGAGCAAACGAGAGCAAGTGAGTCGCCTGTACACCTGATCTGTGCGTCTCATGCTAGGCGTGCGTGTCCACTCTGTGTAGACTGCGAAGAACGAGCAGCAGAAAGCAAACTTCAAGACACCAACATCGCTAACTGCAAAGCCAGTCGAGTCCAAACCAGTCGCAGGCAAGATGAGTACCGGTCTCAAGTCGCCGATGAAGTACAAAGCAGTGGAGCCGCGAACAGCGAGTCTGTCGTCTCCCCAGCCAAAGCAAGCGACATCATCGCCACGCTCACCGCAGAAGACACCTGGGACGAAGTCGCTCGCGCCAAAGTCACCGACGTCCGCTCGCCCTGCTGCGTTTACACTCAGCGACTTTCTCCCAGCGACACAGGACCGACCGGACCAGGACGACATCGCGTCGTCGTTCTCCAAGATCCTGCAGCTCATGACCACGGGTAGCAGCAGTGCTGATGGTGAGACCAATGGCGATGCCCATTTCAGCAAACTCGCCAAGCCCAAAGCGACTGCTGTACCAGCACATGCGAGACGACCGCTCACGCCCGATCACAAAGCGAGCAAGCAGCCGCAAGCAACAGTCGCTCGTGCTCGACCGGCAAGTGCAGACTCAAAAGCGCGGCTCCAGTGCCCCAAGACTGCAGCAGCGCTTGCTGGCAACGTGTCGCCACCACGAGTTCGGGACCTCAACAAAGCGAAACCAGCCACGAAGGTTGGACGCGACTACAGCGCAATGAAGCGGATGCCAGCTAGCGCCACTGGTCAAGACACCACTAGCAGCCGTCACGGTGCTGCAAAGACCGGGTTTGCCGAGTCGTCGCTCGTCTACTTTTCATGCCACGAGGAGTTGTCTCCAAGCGATGAAGCGCACGCGTGGGAGCAAAATGAGCGCGTCCAAGTTGCGCGGTTTGTCAAGTCGCTTCCGTCCGGCGACTGCTTGGTGCAGCTCTTGAAAGCCGATACATCTGCGCGTCTTCCTTCACCCAGTGTGAAGCTCTACGTCTCGACGCCGCACTTTATCGAGTGCTGCAGCTCGCAACTGCACACGATGCAGCGCATGAAGTTTGATGCGACACTGGGCAAGTGGACGTGGCACCGGTCTGGACGCGCTGGTGACTTTGTCGGTAGTGCATCAGCAACACAATGGCGACGCGACTTGGCGATCGACATTGCATCCAGCGCCTATGTCGTGTGTCCTGGTCCTCGGACTGCGCCAACGCTCAAGAGCCACAGCCATGGTCATGCGACTGCGCTGATGAAGACCGCGTCCCAGAACGCGCACTTCTTCACTGAAGTGCTCACGCGCGTCAAATGCAACTCGATCAGCTTCGAAGAGCCTGTGATGGTCGTCGAGGCAAGTACGAAGAGCAGCAGTAGTGACATGGACGCAACGCCGTGTCCAGACTTTGTCCAGACCATGTACGACGCAATTGGCTTTGAGACGCCCGTGGCGCCGACTGTGTTCCCGAAAGTCCACGTGGACTTCCCGCTCGCTGCGCTCGACAAGAAGCCGCTGTCGTCTCCAAGCAGCAGCAAGAAGATGAGCGGCGACGTGCTCGAGACCGCGTGAAGTCGCAGACAGCCAAGTAGGTATGCAATCGGGAGCTTGAAGCGTCAAAACATCGTGTCACGGCTGCTGTCTCTATGGCAATCAGCTCTGCTGTCTGGATCGAGTCCCCTTGCTTGTTTGCTTGCGACGGATGCTCTTGGACAATCTATCGCACAAGAGCGTGCACTTGCTCGAGTACGACGCAGTCTCTTCTTCACTGAGTTGTCCTGTTTGCCTTGATCCGCTTTAGTCTCCTAGCCGCTGGAGCTGTCCATCGATCCACTCGACAAGGCGCTCGTGATCGCCTCTGCGGTCGCCATCGCGTCTTTGTGTCGGCTGCTTCACATTCACAGTGCGCATCGTGACCAAGTGCGCGTGCGTACGCAGCTCGGGTTTCTGCTCCAGGCTCCAAGCGACGACATCCGTGTGACCGCGTCGTGCTGCTTGCCACAGCGCCTTGGTCGGGAGGACGTTGCCAGCAAAGTCTCGGAGCCACTGCAGGATCGCGAGAAAGCCAAAGCGCGCCGCCATGCACATCGCGTACTTTAGCTCTTTCTTTGCATGGCGTCGCTGTCTTCTTGCGAGCGTCTTCACGAGCGCAAGGTCGCCGCAGAGCACGCCAATGACCACACCATGTTGAGCATATCGGTCCGGGAACGCCGCGACGATGCGAGAGACGACGTCCAGTTGCGCTGTCGCAGCCATGCGCTTGAGTGTCCAGAGCAAGAGTTGGTCGCTCGGGTACTTGTCGTGGAGCCATGCGAGCGCTGTGAACTTGTTGCGCTTCGCCACACTCTCCATCACTGCGCTCACTGGCGACCGTATCCGCTCGTCGTAGATCCAGTCCATGACACACTGCTGGTCGTGCAGCGCCGCTTGCTCGAGCACATTGAGCGACCACTGTGCTGGACAGTGCAGACGGATCCATCCGAGCACGTCGACGTGCCCGCCTTTAGCAGCGCTCTCAGACGCCGCCCACGTGCAGCTCGCACGCGGATCGCGGCGATGCGCGTGCATCCAATCGAGCATGTTGGTGTGGCCGCGTGCTGCCGCCAGGTCGAGCAGCAAGTCCTCCGTGAAGCCGAGACCGAACGCGCGCACTTTTGGGTACAGCAGCTGCGCGAGTGCGACGTGGTCATTGTTGATCGCCGCACGCAATGCGCCGTTCACGAGGACGGTCGGGGCAGCCTCGAGTGCATACTCGACCACCATAGCGCTCCCTTTCTTCGCGCCGTACACAAGCACGTGGTTCACTAATACAGCTTGCTCTGGAGTGACTGCACGTGGCTTGGGTTCGCGCACTCGCTCATGACACTGCTCGAGCGCATCGAGCCGGTCGTCTTCGTTGTGTTGGTGCAAGAGCTGCTCCAGCTCTGCAGCAGTTGCGAGTCTGCGCATCGCATGCCACAGCTTTGCAAGAATGCTCGCGTCTGCGAATCGGCGGATCGCGCGCACTGCACTCGGCAGCGCAGCGACAGCATCGCGCTCGCGCAACACGACGTCGACTGCCGTTAGTCCTGACCCAACGACGACGATGACACTTGTCATGTTTTGACTGATGATAATGGACTGAAACGACACGACTGTATTGCTTCATTTAGTAGCCCCTGACACAACGCTCAGCGCGCTGTCTTGCTCACTGCAGGACGTCGTCGCAGTCAGTCGTGACAGTGAGGTCAGCCCACGCCTCGAGCTCCTGCTTGCTCTTATCGAGCACAGCAGCGACGCCGTCGACCGAGTCTTTGCCGACAACAAGACGCGCCGGCAGCGATCGTCCTTCGCAGCGACCAGTTTTTGTGAACGCCTCGACGAGCAACTGCGCCGCCTTGACTGGATCGCCACGCTGGTGACCGCTGCGCGCCGCCAACGCTTTCCATCGCGGAGCTGTGACCGAATCCAAGTCCGCGATGCGCGTCTTCGCAGCGATCATGTTGTCGCCAAAGAGCCCAGTACGGAACGCGCCAAAGTCGACACATGTCACGTCGATGCCCAAGTGCGCGACTTCGACGCGCAGCGACTCGGAGATGCCTGCGACTGCGTACTTGCTCGCGCTGTAGATGCCAGTCACAGACGAGCCGCGCCAGCCGGCAATCGACCCGACGTTTGCGATCACGCCTGATCGCTGCGCGCGCATGTGCGGCAGCACAGCGCGAAGGACGTTCGTGATGCCAAACACGTTCGTGTTGAACTGGTCGTAGATCTCCTTCGCACTGCAGGTACATCACACAATACACATCAAGCTGTTATGTCTCTCGCTTGTACGAGAGCGCAGTGATGAACACTGCAACAGACATAGAGCTTGGACAAGCGCACCTGCACTCTTCGACTGCGCCTTGCAGAGCGTAGCCAGCGTTGTTCACGAGAATGTCGATGCGACCGTGCAGTGCGACTGCATCTGCAACTCTCTTGGCGAGCACGTCGTCTGCAGATGTGACGTCAAGAGCGATTGCTGCAGCACCGCGCTGCTCGAGGTCTGCGAGCTTGGCGACATTGCGCGCAGTCGCGATTACGCGGTCGCCACGCGCGAGCGCTGCAAGTGCGAGCGCTCGTCCGAGACCAGAGGAGCAGCCTGTGATGAGCCACACCTTTGATTCAGGCGCGAGCGTCGAGGAAGAGGCAGCGACGCTCGACATCTTGGTAGGTGATGGCGAGTGCGGGTCGAGCAGATGCAGGAGGCTGATGCGATGGCGACGAGTGCGTTTGGCACTGAAGTTTGAAAGTGAGGGCAAAATTCGACAGTCGCTTTCAGTATCGACATGTCGCATAGATTTTGATGCACATCAAAAGTGCATTGCACATCAAGAGGCGTAAGCTGTTGAGCTCGCTTCCGAGGCATGATCTGCTACTCCTGTGTTCGCTAACCACACGCTCACTGCACCCCACTTCGCTCACGCAACAGCCGCGTCGTCAAAGTCGGTCGTGGACGCGAGGTCGCGCCATGCCTCGACTTCGTCGTGCGCTTTCTCCATCATGGCGCGCACGACTCCAATTGCGTCGTTGCCGAGTGCGAGGCGAGACGGCAGTGCACGACCTTCAGTGCGACCGCTCTTCGTCAGCACTTCGACAAGCAGCGCGGCTGCTTTTGCTGGATCACCCGGCTGGCGTCCATTGCGTGCAGCGAGGAACTGCCGCGTCGGCTCGATGCCTGGTGCGAGGTCCGCGATGCTTTGCTTCGCGACGACGAGGTTGCCGTAGAGCAGCGGCGTACGGAACGAACCGAGGTCGATGCACGTGACGTCGATGCCCAAGTGCGCGACCTCGGCACGCAGTGACTCGGAGAGTCCCGCGACTGCGAACTTGGTCGAGCAGTACCAACCAACGACCGGTAGCGAGCGGCAGCCGCCCATGGAGCCGATGTTCGCAATCACACCCGACTTCTGCGCGCGCATGTGCGGCAACACAGCTCGCACCATGCGTCCGATGCCAAACACGTTCGTGTTGAATTGGTCAAAGATCTCTTGCTGGCTGTGAGGATGGAGGCGGGTCGCGACGTGGAGCAGCACAGCACAACATGGCAGGACAAGACAGAGAGAGAGAAAGCAGGTCGTTCAGTTACAAGCTCTCTCACACACAGAGGCAAACAAGCAGATGCAGCACGTGTCCGCACCTGCACTCTTCGATCGCGCCTTCTAGCGAATACCCAGCGTTGTTCACGAGGATGTCGATGCGACCATGGATCGCGATCGCGTCTCCAACGACTTGCACCACGCGCTCATCGGACCACGTGACGTCGAGCGCGAGTGTCGTGGCACCGCGCTGCTGCAGGTCGTCGAGTTTGCCAGCGTTGCGCGCGGTCGCAATGACAGTGTCACCGTGCGCCAACGCAGCGAGTGCGAGTTCCCGACCGATGCCTGACGAGCAGCCGGTAATGAACCAGGTCTTGCGGGTGATAGCAGCAGTAGACGCAGAGGTCGCAGTCGTGTCATTGGTAGCGAGTGCCATAGCTACTGGTGTGGGCGAGACTGGTTTGGTCGGTTGGACGAGAACGAAGCGAGTTCAAGAGTGAGCGAATGATCGCTGATGATCTTGACGCTCGTGTAGCTGCACAGAGCGCGAGAAGGACACACAAATCCAGCGCTCTCTTGCGAGTGCAAGTCCATGGTTGCGACCGGACGTCGTACATCCAAGCGAGGCTGTACGAGACCTAACGTCTTACTCTGCGCGTGATCCGACCAGCCCGAGATGCAAAGGTGTTGATGCCGTTCACCTGAGCAAGTCGAAGCACTTGCATGAAGCCATTGACTAGCAGAGACCGTGGCACCAGAAACAGCAGCGGCGCAATCTGCTTTGGTTCGTGTTGACGCACTCGAGCGCTTTGTCATGTGGGTGAGCGATGGTCAGCCGATGGACTTCGCGCAAGTTGCGTCGGCTTGCTCCACACCACGCGCAAGGTTCTCGTGGTCAAAGCGACTTGCTCGACGTTGAAGTGCGCGTCAACCGAGCCCAAGTGTGATTACACGTGGATGCAGAGCATATAAACACCAAGATACACTCGATTTACCTCGAAAACGTCACTCGCTAGCTGTCAAGCACAGCACCACCAACAGAGCTACTCGAAGTGTTCATTGCCGATTTCGTCGTCTCCTGCACACGCACACTGCTCCTGCTCCTTCTCACTTGCCACACACACTCAAGCTCTCGCCATCATGTCTGCGACTCCACCAACC
>JAASFN010000372.1:0-22310 GCA_023333795.1 Globisporangium rhizosaccharum | reverse complement strand
TGGCGAGTGCCAATCAATCACGTGGCGAGTGGCAATAAATCAGGAGACATGCGACCTCGAGTCGCTTGGTTCGCAAAGAGCGAGAGCGACAGATCCACAACAAGCGAGGCGCTTGTTCTGCTGATTGTTTGCATGCGTGCGCTCTCACGAGCATTGGTATACGTGCGTGACGGGACCAGGTAGCGTCGATCGAGCGGTAGCAGTGCACGCATTGGCGCTGAAGCTCTTGGTGGCGCACATGTGGATGTATAGCTCAGAGACGCGCGAGCGCAAAGGAATGAGACGTACGACAGACTGCAGAAGCTGCTTCAAAACCTACGAGTTGGCGAGTGCGATCGCTCTCTCTCTCAAACTGGCAATCTACTACACTACGCAGTCGTCATCGCTCAACAGCAACGTGCTCGTCGTGCTCGTGGTCTTCGTCGTGCCGCTGCTCGATCTGCGAGAGCTTGCGCGCGAGTTCGCTGAACGACACCTGCGATTCAAAACGGTCGCGCTCGTGCTCGTGATCCGCTTCTTCGTCGACTTGCGGCGGTGCAATGGACGGTCCGCGCAGCGATGGCTCGTTCCGCAGCTGGCTGTGGTGGCTCGACATCAAGTCGGCGTTTGCGATCGCAGCCGAGATCGAAGACGTGCGACTCGACTGGCGCGATCCCACACCGACCGGCTTGACCAGTCCGCGCAGTCGGAGGCTTTCCACCGAGCCCTCGCGCCGCGCGTTGCGCCAGCTCCCTGGTCGCGACAGCACTGGGCGCTTCCACACTTTCTTCTCGTCCGTGCTCTCAGGCGTTGCGACACCGTCGATGATCTCCGCTTCCGGCGACACAGCGCGACTCGCGATCGCTGGTGTGTTTGCTCGAGAGAACGCTGAGAAGAGATTGCGCTGCGAGACGCGCTCCGGCTCGAACGCCACGTACTCGGGCACGGATGCCGATGCAGAGCCAACCGACGGATTGCGCGAGCCCTCGGATGGATTGCGGTGATGGCCAAACTCCATCTGGAACCGCACGTCGCTGTCATGGCGCTCGCGCGCTTCGCGGTCCATGCGGTGCTCGAGGCGCTGGATGCGCTCATCAATCTTCCGCAGTAGCTCGAGCGTCTTGCTCTCCGTCGCGTCAGCGCACTCGGTAGTAGCAACCGACAAGCGCGGCGCCGAGACGTTCGAGCGAATCCCGACCTCTTGCGACTGCTTCATCGCAGCTTGGAGCATCCCAGGGTCGTACTTGTCCATGATGAACTTCTCAATGATGTTGCGGTCTTCGAGGTACCGCAGCGAGATGCTCTCAAACACTTCGCGCGTGAGCGTACAGAGCTCGGAGAACACCTGTGCGCGCACGTTCGCCGTGCGCTTGCAGTTCATGAGCAGCGCGATTTCGCCAAAGTAGTCGCCCTGACCGAGCACTTTGAGCACAATCTCGTTCGAGAACGACGACTCGGGGTCGCTCGCGATACTCGAGAGCGACCGTCCGGACTGCAAGAGGATGTCTTTCGTGACTTCGCAGACGCCGTTCTGGACAAAGTACATGTCGTTCCCGACTTCGCCGCGCACGACGATGTAGTCGCCGGGCATGAACACCTGGAGCTCGAGCTCCATCACGAGCTCTTGCACGACCTTGGCGCTGCAGCTCTGGAAAATCGGTGCGCGGTTGATCATGTCCATGCGCAAGAAGAGCTCGACTTCGTACGCGAGGTTGCGCGAGAGCTCGGGGATGAACGCCGTGACGGCGCCGTCGAGCGTGCCGTGACGCTCCCACATTGCTTGGTAGTAGTCGTTGATGCGGTTCTGGAGCTCGTTCGGGAGCTTCATGCGGTTCATGCTCGCAAAGAGCCACTCCATCTTCTTCTGGTGACTGCTCTGGTTCTCGTAGTAGTTCGCAATGAGGATCGCGACGTTCCCAAACACGACGGCCATGAGCACGGCGCCGAGCACCATCACGATGATGCAAAAGACGTACTCCGTGTCGTCGTAGATCGTGATGTTCTGCCCCATGACAACGAGAATCGACGTGTAGAACGACGCAAAGTACAAGTGGAGCGGGTTTTTGCTTGCGTCTTGGCTCTTGAGCTCGTCGCTCGCGACGGCGCCGTACCAGATGCACGCGACGTAGTGGTTGATCACGAGGAACCCGAGCACGAGTCGCACCAAGCGCAGCAAGTTTGCGTGGCGCGAGTACTGGAGCCACCGACGCAGCTCGGGGCGGATCTTGAAGATCTTGACGACGCGCAGGAGCCGCACAAGCCGAAGGAGCCGCGGCGCTCGGAGCGCTTTGAGGAGTCCGAGGATGTTTAGGTTCCCTGTACCTGCGCCTTCGACGTTGTTGATCAGCAAGAGGACGTAGTCGAACGGAATGCACGCGATGACGTCAAAGAAGAGCCTGCATGCGCGCGTCATATACAAGAGAGCGTGGTGTCAGTGTCGTTGTGATCTGCTGCGTTAAACCGACAGCAACGTAGTTGATCAGACCAAATCGTACCATCCACGCGCGTACGCGATCGCAATGAGCTTGCGGTTCGTGATGTACGTGCTCTCTTCGTCCGTTGGTGCGATCGGTGTGTTGAACTGGATCGCAATGTCCATCGCAAAGACGCAGCTGATGAAGATGTCGATGAAGTTGTTGTCGCTCGTACCGAACGCGAGACCGTACGGGAGGATGAGGCTTTGGTAGATGATCAGCAAGAGTGTTCCCTGTAGGAAGCAAGACACTGTCAGTCACACAGCGCACGATCGCCCCGAGTGCTGCCAAGCCGACAGACTCCTACACACAGACACAGACAAACACGTACCAGTTGCCAGATCTTGAACAAGTTGCTGTGCGGATTCACCATGAACCAGCCCATGCTATTGAGACGCACGGCCTCTGGGTCGGCAAAGTCAACGCGCCGGATCTTGTACCGCGACAGCACTTTCTTGTGTCGGTCCATGTTCGCCTGGGCTTCGTTCACGCGCTCTGGACGCACGTCAACGCCAGACTTGGGCCGCCGGAGCACGCGACGTATTCGGAGCGCGGCCATGAGTGTATTTGGCTGGTGCGCGCGCTCTTCTTCGAGCGACACAGTCGTCGATGCTCGCTTCTCTGCCAAGATCCCCTACATGTGCGCAGTAGATCAAGCCATGTGAGCTACGTACACGTACAGTGCAAATGTATGCGGCCGAGCAACGTACTGCTTGCATGATCGCTTCGGTCATTGCTGGCGTCATGACGTCTTGCGAGATGCTCAAGCGTTCAGGCGCATACGGAACGACTGAGACCGACCGGGACTGGAACGTAGTGAGCTTTGAGATGAAGGACGTGCGGCTACTCTGTGGACGCGGCAATCCTGCTGGCGGTGGACCACCGGATGGTGATGCGGGCTGCGGTCCAGGTGGTGGTGCTCGAGTCGGTTGCGGTCCGGAAGGTGTCGATCGCGTCGATTGCGGTAACTGGTGCGGTCCTCCTCCTGCTGCTGCTACTGCTGCTGCAGGTGGTGGCGTCGTCGCAGCCGCCATTCCCGACAGCGGCATGCCCACAGCAGCGAGTCGCGTCGAACGCGAGCGACACACGTGCTTGCGGCCTCGCAGCAGCTCCTCCTGCTAGTCGGACGAATGCTGCTGCACGTTTCCAGTGCTGCGCACACATGAACAAGCGGCGGCGACTCGACGCGTACACGCACGAAAATGCTATTCTCGGCGCTCTATTCTCGGCGCGACCGTCGGTTGCAACATCTGCTAGTGATCACATCAGAGCAAATTACTGCACGGACTTCAGTGCCTCCAGCTCCAGCTCCACTATCTCCAGTTGCCTCCACTACCCGCGACTTCGGTGCCTCCAGTGACGCTGACGCTTCGACTTGAGGCAGCTATGCCAAGGCGAGTATTGGATGTCGTCACCTGTCTTTGCGAGCACACGCCAGCGCCGAGTGCGTACACGCCAGCACAAAGTACGCAGTCACGTTTGAGCGACGTCGTATGTAGCGCGCTTTGCTGTAATAAACACAACAAGACTCTGATGTTGGTGCTAGTGCTTGTGAGCGACTCTGGTGTTGGAGCTCTTGCGTTATGCGCTTGCGTTATGGCACCAGTGTGCGTTGGCACACACATGCAAGGAGAGCGATCCTCAATGACCGCGATCAACTCGTTGCAACGAGTGCAACGAGCAGTCCGATGTTCTGTCGTGATCAGATACGACACGAGGCATATTCATGTGCAGTGGTGCGCTGCTCGCCAGCCCCACTGCTTCATGGACTTGCGCGCATCTGAGCACTCTTGACGGCTCCTCGTGCTGCTCTTTCACTCATCTGCTGCAGTCGTGTGCACACACACGCTCATACCTGTGCTGACGCTTCATCATGTACATGTTGCTGCTCAGTGCTGCTGCTGCTTGTCGGCACACGGACACACACACACAGCGGCACGAGCAAGTAAGTGGCATGAGCCATTTCGCATTCGGTGTTGCGGCAAGTTCAACTCACATCGACCGTCACTCTTGTTGAGGTGTACCATTTGGAGAGGTACATAGAACCATGTGGTGGTACACTTGTGAAAAAGGGGGAGCGAGCTCATCAAGGCACTCTTGCTCGTGCTCGAGCTTGCCTCGCCTCGCCTTGCGCGCGTGTGTGTCTGCGTCTGCGCGTGTGTGTGGAGATAGCGTGACGCAAGCGCTCGCTCGCACTTGTCGCTCGACTGTCAGCAATGATGAAGAAAGAGAAGCTCGAGCAGATGAAAGAGCTCGGTCGCGGCGGGCTCTCGAAGGGTCTCACGATGCTCCGCAACGCCGCCGAGAAAGCTGCTGCTGCTGCTGAAGCTGCGAACGAAAAGAACGCGCAGCACGCAGCGCTCGAAGACGGCAGCAGTGACGCAACTGCTGCTGCGAGTGGAAATGGAAGCAATCGACTCACGTACGACGAGCTCGTGACGCTCAGTATGAAGCTCACGCGGCAGAACAAGATGATGAAAGCGCAGTTCCAGAAGATCCAAGCGCGCATCAACGCGCTGAGCGTGAAGGAAGCGAACGAGAAAGTCCTGATCGACTTTGTCACGAACGTCGTTGGCGTCGACCTCGACGCGTGCCACATCGACGAGAGCAAGAGCAAGAGCAGCAGTGGCAGTGGCAGTAGCGGGACTACTGGCGACGCTGCGAGCAGCAGCGAACAGCCAACTGCAGCAGCAAGAGCGACGATCGACGCTGCTGAGCTCAAGCAGCGGTACGAGATCCAGCACGAGCTAAACGAGCGCGAGCACCAGCGCGTTGAAGAGCGACTGCGCGCCGAGCTCGCTGCGCTGCAGAGTCGCACTGCATCGAATGGCAGCAGCAGTAGCAATGACGCAGTAGCGCCAAATGACGCCGAGAGCGTGTCGCTGCTGTCGTTCTCGCCTGTCGGTGCGCCGCTAGCGCCGGAGCTCCGGAACTACGACGAGATCGATCTGTTCAATGAGCCGTTCCCAGTCGCGCCATCGAGTGCTGCAGCACCAGCTCCAGCGTTCCCAGCCTTTGATGCGTTTGCTAGTAGCACCAGTGACAGCGCAGACACAGTCGCGCGTCTCGAGAAGCAGCTCGCAGACACGCACGCAGAGCTCGAGCAGCTGCGGATCGACGCGGAGCGGAGGGCTCGCGAGCACGACGAACTGACGGCTACGAGCACGAACGCGCTGGCGCAGCGAGCAGAGCGCGTCTGTGAGCTTGAGACTGCGCTTGGAGACCTCCAGCGCACACTTGATGGCCGTGAGAGCTCCGAGCAGGCGTGGCAAGCGCGCTGGGATGAGCAGACACAGACACTCGCAGGTCTCCGCGCTGAGCTCGCGCTCAAGATCGACGCTGCGTCGAGTCTTGCGGCAGAGAACGCGACAGTCGCGACGCAATTGGAAGAGCTGAAGACTGCACTAGCAGCGAGTGCAGCGAGTCCAGTGGCAAGCACTGACAGCGACGTTGTCGTGCGTCTGACTGGTGATGTCGCGCGGCTGAACGAGACGATCGCGTCGCTCGAGGGAACCGTCGCAACTACACAGGCGTCGCTCGAACAGGCACGAAGCGACCACGACGCACTGTCGAGCGCTCACAGTGCGCTGAAGACTGAGCTCGATGCGAAACGCAGCGAGATCGAGACGCTGCATCGTGAGATCGCATCACTCGAGCAAGCAGCGAGTGGAGTGAGAACGACTGCGACAGATCCGACTGAAGCAGATCAAGAGGAGCTAGCGAATCTCAAGGACGCAGTCGTATTGCTGACGAAGACGCTTGCTGACAAAGACGCGCAAATCGCAGCGCTCGAGAGCGCGTTAGCAAGCGCTCGCACCGAGAGCGACGAGCTGCGCGACGCAGCAGCAGTGAAAGCCGATCCGAGCGACGACAGCGAATGCTCCAGTGCAGAGGAGCGCAACGCGCTTGACGCAGAGCTTGCGCAGTTGAAGGACGTCGCAGCAACACTGACGCAAGAGAACGAGTCGCTGAAGGCAAAGCTGAGCGCTGTGAGCGAGTCTAATGGCGCTGCGTCGGCTGCTGGTTCGGATGACGTCGCTGCACTACTGGATGAGCTCGAGAGAGTCAAAATGGCGCGCGCAGAGGTCGACCACGCGTTGCACACTGCACAAGGTACGTCGCTAGTGGCACTGGCGATGTGTTGCTCTCTCTCTCTGTCGCTATGGGCTGAGTCTGCGTGAGCTCACACGGTGACTGCGATGTCTGATGTCTGGGTGCTCCTACCACCAGACAAGCTCCGCGTCGTCGAAGCGCAGCTCAAAGCAGCGCAAGAAGAGATTGAAGGGAGCAGATCGCTCGTCGATGCGCTCAAAGCCGACACGAGTCGCCTCGTCGACGAGCTCGCTGCGTCCGAGCGCTCGCGTGCGCAAGTGCAGACTGAGATCGATGCACTCGCGAGCGCCAAGGCCGCAGTCGACGAAGAGCTGAGTGTGCTGCGGCACGACACGAACGCGAACCTCGAGCAGACGCTGAATGAAGTCGACGCGCTAAAGACGCAAGTCACGGCCGCGGAACTCGAGAAAGCGCAAGCTGAGAGCCGCATGGCGGAAGAGCGCGAGTACCTCAAGTCGAAGATCGAGAGCTTGATCAAAGAGCACGCGACGCTCGACGCGACGCTCGCCGACAAAGACAAGCAAGTGGCCAAGATGGCGGCGTCACAGGCGTCCATGACGGCTGAGATGATGGAGCTCCAGACGCAGTTGGCGTCGATGCGCGAGGACCTGCACATGGCCGCGGAAGGGCTCGAAGCCCACGCGATGCGCGCGGAGCAGAGCGACCTGAAGCGCCACGAGGTGGAAGGCAAGATGGCGAACATGAAGCTCCAGATGGATGCGATGCGCGATCAGCACTGCACGGACTTTGAGATGCTGCGGCACGAGAAAGAGAGCGAGCTCGAGCGCGTGAAACTCGATCGCCACGCACTCGCGCAGAAGCTCAGTTTGCTCGAGACGATGCGCTCAGAGCTCGAGACGTCAGTCGCAGCGCTTGAAAGCACCTGTCGTGACGAGCAAGCGCGCGTCGCAGAGCTCGAAGCGATCGTGTCGCAGCAGACGACGGAGATTGGGAACCTGAGCGTCGACTTGGCCGAGACGAAGAAAGCGCTGTCTGACCGCATGGGGCTCGCCACGCGCTTGCAGACCGAGAACATGGGCATCGCCGCAAAGCAAGCGGAGCAAGCCGCGCTGATTGAGAACGCACTCAAAGACGCTGCGACGAGCCGAGCCAAGACCGAGGCCATGGCAGCGCAGCTCGACGACGCCACTGCTGCGATGACACGTGCGACGATGTTGAAAGACGAGACGATCGCTGCGATGCAAGCGATGGAGCGCGAGATGGCGGCGCAGACGCAAGCGCTCGAAGCCGCTCAGGTGCGCGCTGCGGCGCAGTTCCAAGCAGACGTGGACGCTGAGCGAGCTGCGTGCAAGCGCGAGGTTGAGCGCATTGAAGCCGAGAGCAAGCACAAGTCCAAGCTCGCGCTCCAAGCTGTGCTCGAGAAAGAAGCCGAGATCGCGCGGCTCTCGACGCGCCTCGCAGAGCTCGAAGAAGACGTGCGGTCTGGCGACGCGGACCACCGCAAGATCTTTGAGGTCGCGCAGCTCCAAGCGAAACGCGAAGCCGAGTCGCGCGCACAGGCGCTCCAGCTCCAGGACATGGCTGCGCAGCTCGACGACGCACAGCGGCAGATCCAGCGCCTGCAGGACGAGAAGGTTGCGCACGAGAGCGAGCTCACGGCGCTCATGCAGACGCAGCGGCGCGAAGGCGTGAACATGGAGTACCTCAAGAACGTCGTCGTGCAGTACATGTCGTTCCGCCCTGGGTCGTCGCAGCAGTCGCGCCTCGTGCCCGTGCTCTCGACGCTGCTGCAGTTCTCGGCGCGCGACATGAAAGAGATCAAGAACGCGTCGAGCACGCGCCGCAGTAGCTGGACGTCCTGGGGCACCGAGACAAAGGACTACAAGCCGATCCTCGACGCCAAAGGTCAGCGCCACTCGATGCTTCCGCCGTCGCCAGGCATGGCAGCAGGTGCGCCATCGAGTGCGCGCGCATCGAGCTTTACGCTTCCGCATGCAATGGAGTCGGCGTCGTCAGACCCGTCGGCGTTTACATCGCACGCGTCGAGTGAGAGCCACGACTTTTAGGACACTAGTGTGTGTGGGAGAGCGTAGGCGCCACGTGAGGCATAGGTGGGTGGTGCGACGGCGCTAAAGCAAAACACGCGCGGTCGGCGTTTACATGGGAACACACAGAGAGAGGCACACTGGCAAATGGCAGTGAGCGAGAGCATCAGCGCTGACTCATCTTGCGGTTCAGGATCAGCTCGGACGTTCGTCTAGACAGCAAAAGAGATGGCACAGTCGGTCAGTCCCGAGTCATTTGCTAGTGCGAGTAGAATGCAACGAACAACAGTGTGACGCACCGCTTCGCTGCGTCTGTGCGCGACATGCGCCGCGCCTTGTCGCTGCCGCTCGACGACGTGCTCGCGTTCAGGTTTGACGCAATCGCAAGTGGCGTCGTGGACAAGAAGCTCTGGTGGCGCGAGAGCGACGCGATGCGGTTCACGCTGCCCCAGTACCCAGTCGCTGCGTTCTTCTTGAGCTCGAGTTTGCCGTTGCTCGAGCACAAGAGCCGCATCCACTCGAGGCAGTGATCTGTTCCATTCGTCCATCGCACCAGCCACACACATAGACATGGTGAGTCACTCCAGTCAGTCAGTCGAGATACACAACACTCAGCCAAACAGCGTTGGGTAGGACGCACCAGCAGAGTCGCAGCGAATGATCATGCGCTCTGGGAGCACACTCGCGCCTGCTGCGTCGGCGCTGCCAGCAAAGCCAGGGCGGAGCGTGACGACACAGGCCGTCTTGACGTTCCCAGTCTCTGCCTCTTCGACTTCGTTGCACGACCGGACTTCGACAATGTCTTTCGTAGCGAACGACCCGAGGATGTCGGGCTCTTCGTCGTACAGATGCAGTGCAAGTGAGTTCACGAGCACGCGCGAGCTCGTGAGCACAAAGTACTTGGGGATCCACTTCTTCCCGTCCCAGTCCTGCAAGTTCGTCGAGTAGATCACAGCAGCTTCGATCTGCAAGCGCAAGAGCTCTTCGTTGTCTTTGTGGATCGAGAACGTACTCCCGCGGCTGATAAAGACACCCGAGCCGAGGATGTCGTCCTTATCTTTGCCAGACTCGAGCTGCCCGTACGCGCGCTTGACGTCCAGGAGCGAGTTGCGCCACATCACCGCCTCTTCATCCGTGCGAGGGATGATGATGACGCTAATGTCTGAGCCAAGGATGAGCTCCACGGCGTTCTCAGGCGAGTTGATGTACGCAAACTTGACGTCCACGAGTGCGCGGCAGTCGATCACGCCGTAGCGAATCGAGTTTGCTTCGTCTGGGAGGATCTCGTGCTTGTAGATCGAGAGCTCGTAGCCCCACTGGACAAAGTACCGCAGTCGAATGCGCTCTTCACTCGACGTGCGGTAGTACAGCCAGCCACTGGAGCTAAAGCCATCAGACTCGTTCGGCGGTCGCTGTACAACGACTGGCGCAATGCCGGACGCAGAAGCCGCTGCAGCTTCGACAAGCGCATCGGCGTCTTTGCCTGTCGCTTCAAACGTACTGGTCTTCAGGAGCTCCTTTGGCAAGATCTGGATGTCGCCAAGCGGTGGCAGCGACGAGTTGGACTTGAGCGACATCGAGTTCGTGCAGCAGTCGTAGATCGCACTCGCCCACGCCTTTAGATCCTGCTCCGTGTCGAACGCAAGCAAGAACGCGTAGAAGTCGCCGATCTGGTCCGTCCGCGCGCTCTCTTCAGCCGCCGTGGGGATCGCAAAGCTGATCTCGAGCTGGTAAAAGTCCGCGTCGTCCTTGCTCCGACCGCAGACGCGCGACATCTTGAGGTTGAAGATGCACGGGAGTGCGATCATGCCGAGGAGCCGGCCGTTCGGCTCCGTGTAGAAGATCAGTTGGTGGTTCCGGAGCGAGAAGTAGCGGCGCCGAAAGACTTGGTAGAGCCGATCGAGCTTCCAGAGCCACGCTTCCTTTGGCTGCGTGCTTGCCCACGAGTCCATGCGCGAGACTTTCTTCAAGATCAGCTCGCCGCACGAGCACATCACGAGCATCCAGCGCTTCGCGAGCTTGGCGTTCTCGGCGATGAGCTGCACGTCGTTCTCGCCGCTGAACGTCACGACGAAGCTCCCAGCGTCAAAGCCGTCCGAGTGCACGTCTTCGAGCTTCTTGAGCGAGATCGCGTCGATCGCGTCACCCCACTCGTTCACGTAGTCCTCTTTGCGCTCGTAATAGTGGAACACGCCGTTCGAGATCGCCGCAAAGACCTTCTTGCCGGCGATCTGGAGCGTCCCCGAGATCTCCGTGACGGTCTCGGACCCGAGCGAGAACGGCGACTGCGCCACGGGCTGCGGTCGAGACTTTTGACGCGGGCGACTACTCTTTGAAGCTGCTGCGTCACTGTCGTCGACATTGTCAGTCGTGTCAAACGTCTTGGCGCTGTCGAGCATCTCTTCCTCGGACTCGGGGATCGACCGCATGATCCCTGCGCTCTTCATCGCAAAGCGCTTCTTGCTGCGACCACTGGGCGACGACACGTCGTCGTCCGACGTCCCGAAGCTCCCGCGGTAGTGGTAGTCCGAGAGCCAAATGAGCGACGAGAGCCACGTCTCTTTCTGCGCATACGTCTCTGCGACCAGCTACAGGAGCGCAGTCCAAGACACGCGCGTCGCCATCGACATAGGTAGAGTAAGTCAAAGGCAAGACCAGCCGTAGCAGCAGCGAGCAAAGACTCCAGCTAAGACATCAATAGAGAGACGGACGCACCATCCAGACAACATCGTCATCGGTCGTGAGCTGGATCGTAAAGTCGAGGTTCTCCTGGAAGCCCGACTCGGCTTCGCGCACGTCTTTGATGCTCCGCAAGTCGAGGACGCTCGAGTACGAGTGCAAGTTCTCGTCGTCGAGGACCTCGTACTTGAACAGCAAGAGCTCGTTGTCGTGGAGCACAACAAAGCGCGCGTGGTACGCGTCCATGCCGACAGACCGCGGCTTCTTGACAAAGAACCAGCCGCGTGTCGCTGTCTGCTGCGAGACGTCTTTGAGACTGCGGTAGAGCACGGGCGTGTCATCCACGCGCGGGTCGACGTACTTGGACTGGTTCGCCATGAGTCGCGATACTGCGAGTCGGAACGAGCTCGAGTCGCGCGGTCCGTACGACTGGCTGTTGCTCCGCGACGCGCGGCGCGAGATGAGCGAGAGGTCGTACTCTTGACCGGTCAAGCGCTTCGACTCGCGCGCGATGCACACGCCCCACTTCATCATCTGCTCTTGCGAGCTAAAGCAGAGCACGAACGGCCGGCGGTACTTTTGCACGGCGCCGTTCACGAGCAAGCCGAGCTCGAGGCGCCACGGCATCATTTCATCCGCCATCTGCGCCGTCGTTGACGCGGCAGTCGTAGAAGCAGCAGGCGGTGGCTGGTCACTCCACGTGACATTGTTGCCAGCAGCAGCAGCGCCACCAGGTAGCCCAAGCGATGACGACAGCGACGCTCCCGACTGACCAAACCGGTCGCTGCTCTTCTCGCCGACATGGCTCGGGACGATGCTGATGATGCTGTCGCACCGGAGCGTCCCAATCGGCCGCGTGCGACTCGCAGCGTGCTGCGCATTGAGAAAGTAGAGGAGCTTGCCGTCATCTAACAAGACGAACCGGTGGCACGCAAACGTCGGGACGAGGTCGCCAAGCTTCCCGACGTCGTCTTGGAGCAGCACCTTTGGCTCGAGCACCGGGTCAAACTCGACGACTGCGACTGGGTGGACGGGGATCGATAGCCGCGTCGCGTCGGCGCAGAAGAGCGGCGAGTTCTTGAGCAAGTCGACCCACTGGACCATGTCCTCGCGGTTCCGCGTGTAGAACGTGAAGATGCTCTGCGTCCCTTCGAGCGTCACGCCCCACTGCTTTGGGTGGCACTGCGTGAACGCAGACACGACTTCGCGCGCGTCGTTTGTTGGTCGAATGTCCATGACTTCGTCCATGCGGATGCTCAAGCACGGCTCGTCGACACGACCGCCTTGCATGCTCGGCTTGAACAGGTTCAAGCGGTCGCCATTGAGCTGGAGCATGCGGATGCGAAAGCGGTGCGCAGCGGGTTCCTTTGCGACGATCCAGCCCTCGGCGATGCGCGTCGATGCCGGTGGCGCAGGCGTGTCCATGCGCGAGAACCGGAGCGTGAGCGGCCGGTCAGCGTCCTGGATGAGCGCAATCGCCTGCGAGAACTCAATGTTCGTGAAGTAGTGGTTGTTGATCGAGATGAGGAGGTCGCCGACGCGGATCACGCCCGAGGCTTCTGCGAGTCCCATCGCCGCGCTGCTGCCGTCGCGCGACGAGTCCTGGAAGCCGCAGACCATGACTTCGTCGTCGACTGTACCGCGCAGGATCAAGTTCAGCGGTCCTGGCTGGTCAAACGTCACAGTAATGATCTTCTCCTTGAGCTCTTCGTCGCGGCTCTTGTGGTCGTGGTCGTCACTGCCACTGCCACCTCCGAGCGTCGACGTCATGCGAATGCCGTTTGCGTCCGTGAACCGCGAGCCCTGGATCATCGCCGTCTTGCGCGCCATCGCACTCGGACGCGGGATGACTGAACTGCCGCGGATGATCGTCGACTCGGGTCGCTGCATGAGCTTTGGCTTGTACTCGCCACGGAGCTAGTGAACAGATAATGAACGTTAGCGCCAGCAAGGAAGCAACTCGATAGCTAGAGCACTTGGACATAGTCACTTGCGCAGGCGAGACGTACCACGAGCGTGAGTACCGTCGCCCAGCGCACCATGTCCTCGCGGTCGTTCCCTGCGATCGTGTAGATACGATCTGCACAGACCTAGCGCCATGAGCAGTCAGGAAAAGAGAGAGAGAGCCATTGCTATCCTGTCAGTTCGACTGGACATGCAGGCGTCTTGCGTGGTCCAGAGCCGTAGCCAAATCGCCATTTCGCTACTGAGCCTGTGTGCGCTTGTACGTACCAGATCAAGCGCATTCTCTGGCGCGTCGGCGACACTCGACGGCAGCACAGCGTTCACTGACGTCAAGTGGATCGCGCCGAGCTCCTGCTCCTCCGAGTTGTTCTTGAAGTAGCGCAAGATCATGCCGTCGAGCACGAACCAGCGCATGCGGTACGTATTGCCCGGCAAGTGGATGCGCAGCACGCGCGAGCTATTGAGCTTCTTGCCGCCTGCGCCGACATGCTGCGCTTTGCGCTTAAAGTCCGGCTTGAGGAGATACCCCTTTGGGTTCTCGAGCCAGTCGGTGTGGATCGCACCGGTGATCTGCATCTGGTGCACTTCGCGCGAGAGCTTCTCGTACGCGTTCTCGGTCGCAGGCGGCGCCGACGACGGCGTGGCGACTGCCATCGCCATTGACGCAGCCATTGTGTTGGTCTCGTTATTACCGCCATTGCCGCCGCCTATCGCGCTCGCGCTCAAGTCGGTCGCCATCGCAGACACTCGCGCTGCTCGTCCTTGCAGTCGTTCGTTCTTTCCAACTCACACAGCGCGGTCGTGGGTTTGTTCAGCAGTCTACTCTGCGCGCAAAATATATAGATCCAATAGTCTCCACAACGACAATGGCATCACGACCGCATGCTCCTTGCTCGCGTGACGACACCATCCTGAGCCACGAGACCAAGCACGCACACAGAAACACAAGAGCATCTGTAGCAGACATGTGTGTGCATTGTATCTATGGATCATCTACCTACGCGCTCGTCGTGCTCTCCGTCTCGCTCATATCGAGCTAGCAACCAACACACTTGTGACTAAAAGTCGCGGTAGAGCATGAGCATCGCATCGAGCTGAATGAGCGCGCGGTCGAGTCGGTCAAGCGCGCGACTGAGCTTGTCAAACTTTGCAATGTCGTTCGCTTCCACGAGCTGGTCCGAGCGCGCAATGAGCTCTTTGTTCTGCTCCGCTTCGAGCTTTCTCCGCGCGCGGAGCTTGCAGAGCGACGCTTCAATGCGCTCGCGCACGCTCTTCTCCATGCGCGGGACGTCGACGGACCAGCAGAAGATCGTGAACGCCGGGTTGTGGTCCGCGCGCTTGGGGATCTCCTGCATCTTCACGAGGTTCTCAGTAAAGAGCTCGTAGAGCCGACGCCGCGCGTCGTGCGACGGCAAGAGCGCCAACTCGCCGATCGTCTTTTGCTCGAGCTGCCGCTTCTCCATGAGCAACCGCACGATGCGCGCGCTCGCGACGCCGTACTTCTCGGCAATGTACGCGTGCGTCGTCGCGTGCTTCAGGAACGCAACGATCTTCTGCATGTGCACGACGTACTGCCCGCCGTCGCCTGCGCGCGCGTGCGTCGCGTCAAACGCCTCGGGCGCGACTTTCATGACCATGCCCGACTTGTCGCGGCACATGACCGTGATGTAGTTGAGCAACAGGCGCCACGTGTCTTTCGAGTCTTTCGGCAGCGCGCTCTTGACCTCGGGCATGCTAAAGAGCTCGCGCGCCGTGACTGGGAACGACGTCGGCTCGTCTTTCTCGCGCTCGTGTGGCGACGAGTGCTTGAGCATCGCCGCGACGATCACACCGGCGACAGTGTTGATGTTCTCAGTCGCAAACTTGATGCACGCGTCGTGGCGCAAGTCGCGCATGAGCTGGTCGACGCCGTAGCGCCACACGAGCGACTGCTCGGCCATGGCGCCAGTCGGAGCGTCGGCATCGTCGCTCTCGCCAGACGCTGTCGCGACGCTCGAGACATTGCGCGTCGGGAGCTTTGCGCGCTTTGTGAGCTTGCGCTTCTTCGTCGCACGCGCCACTGTGTCGGGCTCAAACTCGGCTTCGTTGTCGTCCGCGCGCTTGCGCGCGTCGTCGGCTTCGAGCATGAGCTGGAGCTCAACGGGGATCGCGTTGCTCGGCGCCGCCACGGCTTTCTTCTTCGTCTTGCCGCGCACTGTGATGCCGTCGTCGTCCGGTTTGTCGACTGCGCCGTTCGCGCCAGCGCGCTTGGCACTAGTTGCACTAGCACCTGCTGCAGCGCTGTTTGCACTCGTAGCGTCGCCATTGGTGCTGCTGCTGTTGCCGCGCGTGATGCTCGCTGGAAAGTCCGGGCGCTCAGCTGGCTCCGGGACCGTCATGTCGAGCGGATGGACGCGCGAGATGTAGCGCTTCTTGGCCATTTCGACAAACGTCGCGCGGATGAGCGCGCGGCTCTCGTCGAGCTCCACTTCGCTGATCTCGTCCTCTGGCGCGTCCGACTGCTGGTGGCGCAGCTCGGCGAGGTTGTACGCCATTGACTCGAGCGACTGGTCCATGCGCACGCGGCCGTGCACGAGCATTTCTTCCATCACGACTTCGCCTTCGACGCCAAAGCTCTTCTTCGCTTGCTCAATGAACGTCGGGAACCGCAGACGGTAGAGCGCTTCCTGGACATTGATCTATTGACGCATATGCGGTAGTACACGCCATTGTCCGTCAGCAGTCTGTCCACTCATCCATGTACACAGGCTCACCACGACGACCACCATCACCAAGACATATCCTAGTTCACACAACGCCAACACGTACGTTGTAGAGCGCAGCGCTCGCTGCGTGACCACGCGCCGCGATACCAGCGGGCTTGATGATCAGCAAGTTGTGCTGCAGGAGCTTGAGCAGCGTGCACTTGATCTCGTGCACGCTCGGCTTGACAACGAGCGCTGCTGCCTGCACTTTGGGTACGACCTCAACGAGGCGCAGTCCATCGGAGCGCAAGAGTTCCAGCGCGATTTTCTCCGCGATCTCGCCAAAGTCGTCACGCAAGACGCTCAGCACGACCGCGCGCTCGGAGCGCGTCGCGAACGTCGGCGGCACACCTGCTACCGCGCCGCTGCTGCTCACCGCGTCGCTCATGCTGCGTTGCTCGTCTCAAAACCACCGCTTTCGTTTGGCTTGCGAAGTGGCGCAAGTGTTCCCTTGTTTATGTCGCATGTGACATTTTCGCAGCTGTAATTAGTGTGTGACAAATACGAGGGAGAGCACCTTCGAGTACGTTTCACGTTGCAGTCGCACTCTCGTTATCTCCTGCTTATTAGCTCGTGCGTGTGCGCTGCGACGACGCCTGCATGCCGCACACCGGTCTCTCTGCTGCTGCTGCTTCTGCTGCAAGCGCGGATATACCAGCACCATCAGCTAGCACTGCACCTCCTGCTCGCAACTCGATCGGCAGCAGTAGTAGCAAAGTGACAACCTCACAACAACAACAACAACAACAACAGCAACAGCAGCAGCAGTCGCCGCCTTTGGCACACAACAAAGCTGCGACAGCGCACGCTGCAAGCGACCTCGCGACCTCTACGATGACGGTCTCGCAAGCATCTGCAGACACTAATGCGAACCACACGGAGGCAGCAACGCCTCCGTCGCCAGGTAAGCGCACGCCCGCGCCGTTTCTCAAGTACGGCTACCTCTTCAAGCAGAGCTCGGGCAAGTGGAAGCGCAAGCGCTGGAACCAGCGCTGGTTCGTCCTCGACTCGGAAACCGGCGTGCTCACGTACTTTCGGCACGCGTCACTACCTGAAGCTGTGCACTTTCGCCACGACGCGCATGGCGCGCTGCAGCTCCAGGAGAAAGGCGTGACGCTCGTGATCCAAGGCGACTTGCCGCGCGGCGTGCCAACGCCGTTCTGCTTCACTGTCTCCGGTCGCAGCGGCCGCGAGATCCGCATTTGCGCCGACACGAACCAGGAGTTCAAAGAGTGGACGAACGCCATCTCGCTCGTCATGAGTCCGCGCGACATCGTCGAGCGTGACGACAACGACGACATTGACGCGTTTGGAGACGACAGCAGGCGCACTGGACAGCCAAACAGCGGCGCCTCCACACGTCTTGGAGCGTCGCGCGGCTCGTCGGCGTCGTCTGCATCGTCGTCGTCGTCGTCGTGTCCGCCGTCGCCGTCACGAGGCGATGAGGACGACGCGGACGACGACTCGGTCTCAGAAGACGACAATGACACTGGGGAGCATACGCACGTGCGGTGCAACAGCAGCAGTGTAGCGCACACGGGTCCAGTCGCTCGTCCAGTCAACGTGCGCAGTGCGCGCGACAGCATCTTCCCACCGAATATGGTACGAAGCTCTGGGTCTCTATCCTACGTCCTCTCGTACGAGCAGCTTGAGCCTCATAGCGTCTCTCTGTCCTTTGCAAGCGAAACAAACTGTCAAGACACGAGACGACGGCAGCGCTGCTCATGCTCAACCCTGTCGTCGGTAGCGTACCCACTCGTACTTTCACTTCGTTGCTCAGGCACTGATAGCTACGTCAGCAGCTCTAACGACGTTGTGTCTTGTGTCTTGTGGCTTGCACCGGCAGTGCTTATTCGCTTCGGGAGCCTCCAAGCCGTGTACGCGACGGCGTTCTTCATCAACGCAGTCTTGGTTTGGCTGCTCTGGCTCCACAACGCACCAGATGACAATGCTTCTGCGCTAGCGCCAGTGCCAAAGCCGCGCCGCGTGTCGACGCGATTTGAGCCGAAGCTTGACTTTGACGCGCTTGGGCTCGGCAGCAGTGGCAGCCGATCGGCACTGACGCTCGGACAGCCAGTGACGACATCATCGAAGCGCTCGAGCAGCGGCTCGCAGCAGCAGCAGCCGTTTGTGTCCAAGTTTGCAGGCACAGCCAACGGTATGAGTCCGCTCTGTCTAGTAAGCCCCTCTCGATGTCATTGAGGCAGAGTCGTGCTCGCGACTGACTGATGGGTGGTCCACAACTTGCGTCTCCTTAGGTGTGCGCGTGTTGGCTGGCGCGTCTGTGAAACAGTGCGCACCAGCGCCAGTGGAGATCGTTCCCGGCTGCTGGACGCAGATCTGCGCCACGCGGTTCAACGTGCGCCAAGGTGCGAAGCGACCGCACTTGATCGAACGACTCTGGCATGAGCGACACGTGTCAGTGCTCACTGACACTGTTCCTTTGCTCTCATATTGACTGACACACACACACATGCGCAGGTCCAAACTACCGACGCACGAAAGTGAAAGCTGCGTCGACGCCTGCGCTACTCGATCTCGTCGCCATCGATGTGTACAGAGTACGTTGAGCTGCTCGCTGGCAGTAGCTTGAGTGACTGACTCAGACCTGAAGTGATCAAGTGAACTCATTCCGAACGCTACGGCGGCTGACTTGCTCCTGCAGTCGGACGGCAAGATCGACAACATTGCGAGTGTGATCGACATTAGCAACCTCAAAAACGCCTCGTACGTCCAAGCGCTTGCTTGTCATTAGCCATTGGCTCTCTGTGATCCGATCGATCGGTTGAGAGACCTCACGACGTCCTGCATACGTGGACACATGCACGTTCAGCGGCGACCTCGATCTCTTTGTCGTGAACTGCCAAGTGCCGAACTACCAACCGTCGAATCCGCTCTGGGGCGAGAAGCAAGGAGACGGCACGGGCTTCAACTTTGTCACGTACTTTGCGATCCCACCGGCTGTGCGGACGATGCTCGAGAGCCCAGAGCCGTCGCTCCAAGCTGTGCGCGTACGTGCTGCAACTCTCACACGTCTCTCCGTTGCAATCGCTCTCTCACACACACTCGCGTGGTTGTGCTTGTGCTCGACAGCTGCTCAAGGACTTCATGCTCGGCGTCAGCGGCGTGGTACGACACATACAAACGCTCACACTACGTCCCATGCTGTCTCCACTCACGTACGTGTGCCTATGCTGCTGCTGCTGCCTGGATGCAGCGCGATCGGTTCAAAGCGATTGGGATCGTCGTGAATCCGCACGAGCAAAAGCTTGGCCGCACCGAGCGCCACTTGCTCGAGACGTACAACGGCCAGCCGATCCTCACACGCCCGCAGCACCGGTTCTACGACGGCGACGGGTACTTTGAGGTCGACGTCGACGCGCACGAGTTCAACTTTGTCGCGCGCAAGGGCCTCGTCGGCGTCTCGGAGCACTTTCGGAACATGGTCGTGGACTTTGGCTTTGTGCTCGAAGGGCAAGAGGACGCGGAGCTGCCCGAGCAGATCCTCGGGAGCGTGCGGCTCTGCAAGATCGACGTGCGGCAAGCGCTTGTGATGGACTGAAGCCTATGAAGGTGTATGTGTGCGGCGGTCAAGAACGAGCTGCGTATTGTATCAAAGACTGCGCCACCGGTTGTGTTCGTTGCCACCGCTCGACTCGCAATCGACGCTTCCTGGTCCCGTCACTCGAGCATACCAATGCTCGTGAGAGCGCACGCATGCAAACAATCAGTAGAACAAGCGCCTCGCTTGTTGTGGATCTGTCGCTCTCGCTCTTTGCGAACCAAGCGACTCGAGGTCGCATGTCTCCTGATTTATTGCCACTCGCCACGTGATTGATTGGCACTCGCCACGTGATTTATCACTCGAACGACCTCCTGATATGCGACCTTCACTTGCGAGTAAGAGCACGACCTGACGCGTGTGGATGACAACCAGACAGTCAGTCGAGAAGCCTGCGCGTGCTGCGTGAGTGTGAATGAGCGTGTGAGTGCTGACCTTGACCTCAGTGCGAGTGCCTCAACTTGCTTCGCATCGCCACATGCTCTCGACTGGCCTCGCACTCGCATCACTTCTCGTTTCGCTCCGATCTGCGCACATCCATCTGTCGAGCAAGCAAGCAAGCGACCAAGCAAGCGACCAAGCAAGCGAACCGCAGCAGCACTCTCTCTCTCTCTCTCTCTCCACTGCACACTCATACGCCACGCACTCGACAGCAGCACACGCGCGCAATGGACGACTGCCATCCGTCTGCTGTCGTGAGCGTTCTGACCGACGCGTCGCTCCTCGATGCCATCACAAGCTCTGTGACTGGCTACCCGCAGCGTATCGCCGAGTTCTACTGCGACGTCAAGCCAAAATACGGATCGCCGTACGACTTTCGCTCCAAGCCATATCCAAGCAAGGACGGCTTCCTGCTCCACGTTGCGGTCGCAGAGAACGACATGGCGGTGCTCCAGACGCTCGTCAAGCTGCGCCAGCGCCCGCTCTACCGCACGAAGCAGTTTCTGAGCGTCACGCGCGTCATGCGCTGCGCGGCGTACTTTGGTCGTCTGAGCATGCTCAAGTACCTCTACGAGACGCTCTCGCGCGACCCAGAGTGGACGTGGGAGTTCGACTTGCTGAAGACTGCGCTCACGAACCCGCATCCAGACATCGAGGTCGTGCAGTAGCTGTGCCAGCACTGCCCAAAGGAGAGCTTGCTGCTTTTGGACAACCCCGAGTCGACCCCCCCCACCGACCTCGCGATCGTCCAGTGCTTGCTGCAGCACGACTGCATCCTCTCCGACTCCACGATCAGCGTCGCAGCGGAACGAGGTCGTCTCGATACGTTGCGCTTTCTGTGCGAGCACGACGCAGACAACTCGACTGGAGACTACGTGATGAATACGGCGGCAGAGCACAGCCACCTCGCTATTGTGCGCTATCTGCACGAGATCGGCGCGAAGGACTTCTCGAAGTACGACATGAACAGTGCAGCCAAGATGGGACACCTTGAAATCGTGCGCTTCTTGCACGAGCACCGCACGGAAGGTTGTACGACTGAAGTGATGCATCATGCCGTAGCAAACGGTCATCTCGATGTCGTCAGGTTCTTGCACGAGCACCGCAGTGAAGGCTGCACGTCCAGCGCTATGGACGAAGCTGCTTCGAACGGCCATTTCGACATCGTCCAATTCCTGCATGAACACCGCACAGAAGGCTGCACGACCAAAACGATGGACTGCGCGGTAACAAACGGCCATCTTAGCGTCGTCCAGTTCCTCCATGAGCACCGGACTGAGGGCTGCACGACCAACGCGATGGATCAAGCAGCAGCGAACGGCCATCTCGACGTTGCCCAATTCCTCCATGAACATCACAGCGAGGGCTGTACATCCAACGCAATGGATCAAGCAGCAGCGAATGGTCACCTCTAGATCGTCCGGTTCCTCCATGAACACCGCATAGAAGGCTGTACGACCAAGGCGATGGATCATGCGGCATATATGGATCACTTGGATGTCATTCGGCTCCTCACGAAGCACACCCGCGAGGGCTGCACGACGGACGCGATCGACTACGCGGCGCGCAAGGGTCACTTGGGCGTCATTCGGTTCTTGTACGACACCGCCGCGAGGGCTGCACGACCGAGGCGATGGACCACGCAGTTGCTGGTGGCCACTTTGACGTCATCCAGTATCTGTAGGTGCACTACCCAGAGAGCTTGTCGGCAAGTGCGATCGACAAGTCTGCGATATACGGACACCTCGACATTCTCCGGTTCCTGCTCAAGCACAGCATTGAAGGCTGCTCGACGTGGGCACTGGACAAAGTCTGGTGGAGTGGACACGTCGACATCGTCCAGTTCCTTTGCGAGCACTACGCTCAAGCTTGGTCCGTCGAGGTCACGCTCGGAGCACCAGAGGCAGCAGACGACCTCGACCCGCTGCAGCACCTCGACAAGATTTGCAGCATCACCACGCGGGACCAAATGTGACATGATGGCCGCGATCACCTCTTGCAGACGCGCGAGTACCTGTACGACATCCACGACTACTTGCGCGTGCAGTTCGCGATATTTCTTGATGCAGACTACTGGCTGAGGTCCCTCGACCTCGACCTCATCATGTTCCAGTGCCAGCGCTACCCCGATTCAGTTGCAGACACTGCGCTGACGGACGCAACTGGAGCATGCGGCGACGGACATCACATCCTCGGAGTGCTCTGCGCATACTCGACGCGCGGGTGTTTGTTCGAAGCTCGCGAGATCGCTCAGCGCAGAGGCAACCGCCGTGCGCTGAACGTCCTCGACGCGTACATTGCGAGTGACATCGAGTCCTGTAGCCTCGCACAGCACGCTGCTGTCGGT